>JBBYHL010018744.1:0-24619 GCA_038381835.1 Adansonia madagascariensis
GTGTTTACAAGAATTTTGGCTCAAAGGAAATATGTATCTAAAGATACAAAATGAAGAATACAAAAATAGGAAGAATTGATCTTATACAAAGATAAACTACTAAGTAAAAATGATGGTGACAATGAAAAATATGACTCTAAGCATAATCTCTTGGTTCTTCTTATTGTTGAAGGTGTTAGAGTGGCTTGTTTATAGCCTTGATCATGATTCTAGCCGTTGGGAACATTTTGTAAAGGAATATAACCATTGGAGCCTTTAAAATATCATTTCCCTTTGTTCCCCATGCCTCTGTATTGATATAATTAAATGGGTATTGATACATTATGTTTAACGATAAAAAATATGATCGTTAAACAGTCCTGTATCGATACAGAATGATCTGTCTCGATACATGAACAGTGCTATATTGATACAAAATGCTTTGCCTCGATACATGAACAGTGATTTTTATATTTTAAGGTTATTTAGCTACAGCCAAGCATTGTATCGATACGGTCACATGAAAACCAATTTTAAAAAGGTTTTTCATAACTTTAAAACATGTAAAACTTATCTAAAAAATGTTTTATATAAATATATGTATTAAGAACATATTTTTTGAGTGCTTGAAGAAGTTAAAACACATTCTAGTATTTTTCAAAGTGTTTATGAAATATTTCATGGGAAAAATACTAATCTTGAAAATATTTAAACACAAGCTAATTAAGCTTAAGCTTTACTTATGTCAAAACTAAGATTAATTCAAAGCTAATATAGCTAACAGCAATAAGAAAGTTTTGATTTTAGCCTTTTTTGTACATAGATAAAGCTTATATTTGATGTGCCCATTCAGATTTGACCAAAAGGAGTTTGAACTATATGATCATAGGAATTTAGACCTATCTAGTGCACAAGTGAGGAATTATATATGAAACCTTGATCAGTAGATAGTGTCCTTTATGGGAGTTTGACCCATTTAGATGCATGAATTAGAGTTTGAACTTTATTGAATTATTTTGAAAAAGAATTAAATATGGATTTTTTATGATATTTGGACTGGAGAGATTATTAAAGAAAGCATTATATAACGAATTTCATATGAATAACTTTTGATTATCTATTATGTTCTATGAATATGAAGGACCAATTTTGAGTTTTTCTTGAACTATTCAAATTGAATATTTAATTTTTGAACATTTGTATCATTTAGAGCTTTTAAGTAACCTAATAATAAGATGCTGGAAGTACTCTAAATTCGGCTTCATTCTTTTGTTTTGTGCTTATTTGGATGTATTTCCTTAAATATAGTTAGATTACTTACAGGGTTTATTAGCCCATTATTTTTGTGGATACATTTTCATGTGGATCTATAGAGTCACCATGTTAGCTTCTGGGGTTGTTTATGTACATTTAAGGTATAACCTCTTATAAAATAGATTGTTTTGCTGTAAATTAGTAAGACTGGATGTAAGTTATGTATTTATGACCTAGTTATGGAATGTATAATATGCTAAGTGTTTGGATTCATATAATAGTATAGGTTATTATTGTATGTGTTGAATCCTAGGTATATGATGTCATATCTATTGGTACGATAAATATCACATTAACTCCCGTAATCATATAAGTAAAACTCTTACTAGTCAAATCTAAATAGGCATGTTAAATATAAGGTTCAATGATGTATGAAAGAGATCATGATCAAAACCTTCACAATTACTCCGTATGAATTCAAAATAATTCAAAGCATTTCAAAATCTCATAGTTGGATCTTGTTTTTAGCCAAAACATTAACTTTTAGATGCATAAATAAGAGTTTGAACTTCATTGAATTATGCCAAAGAGGAATTCAATATAGACATTTTATGATATTTGGATTTGCTAGATTACTAAACAAAGTATTATACTATGAATTTCATATGAATAAGTTTTAATTATCTATTATGCTTTATGAATAAGAATTACCATTTCTGAGTTTTCTTGAACTATCAAACTAAATATTTTATTTTTGAAAATTCGAATCATTTAGAGATTTTAAGTAAGACCAGCACTAGGATGTCGAAATACTCTAAATTGCTTTGTTTTTTTTTGTTCTATGTTCATTTGGATGTATTTCTTTAACTATGGTTGGATTACTTGCTGGGCTTTTTGGCTCATTAAATTATTCATCTTTTTCAGATGAAGGTTGGAAGTATTGGTGTTCTTTATGAAGGTTTTCATGGAAGCATTTTTGTGTGGACCCATAGAGCCCTCATTTTAGCTTTTGGTGTTGTTTATGTATGTTTGAGTATAATCTCTTATGAAATAGCTTGTTTTCATATAAATCGGTATGATTAGGGACATAAATTATATGTCTATGACCTAGTTATGGAATTATATAATATGCTAAGTGTTTGGATTCATATAATAATACAAGTTATTATTGTATGTTTTGAATCCTGGGTATATGATGCCATGTCTATTGGTATGACAAATGTCACGTTAACTCTCACAATCATACGGATAAAACCCTTATTAGTTAAATAAAAATGGGCACATCAAATATAAGCTTTAATGATGTATGAAAAAGATCAAAATCAAAACTTTCTTAATACAAGCAACATAAATTCAAAATAGTTCAAAGCATTTCAAAAACTCATGGTTGGATCTTGTTTTCATTCAAAACGTTAGCTTTTAGATGCATAAATGGGTGTTTGAACTTCATTGAATTATGTCAAAATGAAATTAATTATGGATTTTTTATGATATATGGACTTGTTGGATTATTAAACAAAGTAATATATTATGACTTTTATATGAATAAGTTTTTATTATCTGCTATGTTTTATGAATATGAATGATCAATTTTAAGTTTTCTTAAGCTATTAAGTTGAATACTTGATTTTTGAACATTTGAATCATTTAGAGCTTTTAAGTAAATCTAGTAGTAAAATGTCAGAAACATTCCAAATTCGGTTTCATTTTTTTTGTTTTCAATCTCATTTGCATGTATTTTCTTAACTACATTTAGATTACTTGCTAGGCTTTGGTTTATTAACTTATTCATTTCTTTCAGGTTAAGGCCAAAAGTTCTGGTGTTCTCTATGAAGGCTTTCATGGAGGCATTTTTGTGTAAACTTATAGTGCCCCTATTTAGCTTTAGGTGCTATTTATGTACATTTGAGGCATAACTTCTTGTGAAATAACTTGTTTTGCTGTAAATCAATAAGATTGCAGATGAAAGTTATGCATATATGACCAAGTTATATAATTGTTTAATATGCTAATTGTTTCAATTCATATAACAATACAAGTTATTATTGTATGTTTTGAATCTTAAGTATATGATGTCATGTCTGTTGGCATGACAAATGTCACGTTTTCTCCCGTAATCGTACGAATGACACTCCCACCTGTCAAATCCAAATGGGCACATCAAATATAAGCTTCAATGACATACAAAAGAGGTCAGAATCAAAACTTTTTAAAAATAATCCACACAAATTCAAGATAGTTCAAAGCATTTCAAAATCTCATCGCTAGATCTTGTTTTTATTCAAAACATTAACCTTTAGTTGCATAAATAAGAGTTTGAACTTCATTGATTGTGTCAAAAAGGAATTTGAATATGAACTTTTTACGATATTTGGACTTGCTAGATTATTAAATGAAGTATTATACTACAAAATTTTTATGAATAAATTTTGATTATCAATTATGTTTTATGAATATGAATGACCAATTTTATGTTTTCTTGAACTATCAAAGTGGATATTTGATTTTTGAACATTTGGCTCATTTAGAGCTTTTAAGCAAATCCAACACTAGGATGTTGAAAATACTTTAAATTCGATTTTGTTCTTTTGTCTGTGCTTATTTAGATGTATATCCTCAACTATAGTTAGATTACTTGCAGGGCTTATTGGATTATTAAATTGTTTATCTTATTCTAGTTAAAGTTGGAAATGTTGAAGTTTTCTATGAAGGTTTTTGTGGAGGCATTTTCATGCAGACCTATGAGCCCCTATTTTAGCTTTTAGAGCTATTTATGTACATTTGAGGTATAACCTCTTGTGAAACAGCTTGTTTTGCTATAAATTAGAAAGATTAGGGATGCATGTTATGTATCTATGACCTAGTTATGTTGTATGATTTGATTCTTGTGTATATGATGTTGTGTTTATTAGCATGACAAATGTCACATTAACTCCCGTTGGTTAAATCGGAATGGGCACATCATATATAAGCTTTAATGACGTATGAAAGAGGTTTGAATAAAAAACTTTTTTATTACAATCCACATGAATTCAAAATATTTCAATGCATTTCAAAATCTCATAGTTGGATCTTGTTTTCATTCAAAACACTAACCCTTTAGATAAATGGGAGTTTGTATTTCATTGAATTTTGTCGAAAAGGAATTGAATATAGAATTGCTATGATATTTGGAGTTGCTACATTATTAAACAAAGTATTATACTATGAATTTTTTATGAATTAGTTTCGATTATCAATTATATTTTATGAATATGAATGACCGATTTTAAGTTTTCTTGAACTATTAAAATGAATATTTGATTTCTGAACATTTGGCTCATTTAGAGCTTTTAAGTAAATCCAACTCTAGGAGAAAATACTCTAAATTCGATTTTATTCTTTTGTCTGTGCTTATTTAGATGTATATCCTTAACTATAGTTAGATTACTTGGAGGGCTTATTGACTCATTAAATTGTTCATCTTATTCTAGTTAAAGTTGGAAATGTTAAAGTTCTCTATAAAGGTTTTTATGGAGGCATTTTCGTGCAGACCTATAGAGCCTTTATTTTAGCTTTTAGTGCTATTTGTGTACATTTGAGGTATAACCTCTTGTGAAACACCTTTTTTTTGCTGTAAATTAGAAAGATTAGGGATGTATGTTATGTATCTATGACCTAGTTATGTTGTATGATTTGATTCTTGTGTATATGATGTTGTGTATATTAGAATGACATATGTCACGTTAACTCCCGTTGGTTAAATCCAAATAGGCACATCATATATAAGCTTCAATGATGTATGGAAGAGGTTTGAATAAAAAACTTTCTTAATACAATCCACATGAATTCAAAATATTTCAATGCATTTCAAAATCTCATAGTTGGATCTTGTTTTCATTCAAAACATTAACACTTTAGATAAATGGGATTTTGTACTTCATTAAATTTTGTCGAAGAGGAACTGAATATAGAATTGCTATGATATTTAGAGTTGCTGCATTATTAAACAAAGTATTATACTATGAATTTTTTAAGAATAAGTTTTGATTATCAATTATGTTCTATGAATATGAATGATTAGTTTTGAGTTTTCTTGAACTATCAAAGTGAATATTTGATTTTCGAACGTTTGGATCATTTAGAGCTTTTAAGCAAATCCAACACTAGGATATTGAAAATACTCTAAATTAAATTTTATTTTTTTCTATGCTTATTTAGATGTATATTGCTAACTATAGTTAGATTACATGCAATGCTTATTGGCTCATTAAATTGTTCATCTTATTCTAGTTAAAGTTGGAAATGTTGAAGTTCTATACGAAGGTTTTTATGGAGGCATTTTCGTGTAGACCGATAGAGGCCCTATTTTAGCTTCTCATGCTATTTATGCATATCTGAGGTATAACCTCTTGTGAAACAGCTTGTTTTGCTATAAATTAGAAAGATGAGGGATGTACGTTATGTATCTATGACCTAGGTAAGGGTTTATGACCTAGTTATATTATATGATTTAATTCTTGTGTATGTGATGTCATGTATATTAGCATGACAAATGTCACATTAACTCCCATTGGTTAAATTCGAATGGGCACATCATATATAAGCTTCAATGATGTACGGAAGAGGTTCGAATCAAAACCTTTCTTAATACAATCCACATGAACTCAAAATAGTTTAATGCATTTCAAAATCTCATAGTTGGATCTTGGTTTCATTCAAAACATTAACCCTTTAGATAAATGGGAGTTTGTACTTCATTGAATTTTTTTGAAAAGGAATTGATGATATAATTGCTATGATATTTAGAGTTGCTGTATTATTAAATAAAGTATTATACTATGAATTTTTTATGAATAAGTATTGATTATCAATTATGTTTTATGATTTCTTGAACTATCAAAGTGAATATTTGATTTTTGAACATTTGGATCATTTAGAGCTTTTAAGCAAATCCAACACTAGGATGTTGAAAATACTCTAAATTCGATTTTGTTCTTTTGATATGTGCTTATTTAGATGTATATCCTTAACTATAGTTAGATTACTTGTAGGGCTTATTGGCTCATTAAATTGTTCATCTTATTCTAGTTAAAGTTGGAAATATTGAAGTTCTCTATAAAGGTTTTTCTGGAGGCATTTTCATGCAGACTTATAGAGACCTCATTTTAGCTTTTAGTGCTATTTATGTACATTTGAGGAATAACTTCTTGTGAAACAGCTTGTTTTGTTGTAAATTAGAAAGATTAGGGATGTATGTTATGTATCTATGACCTAATTAAGGGTTTATGACCTAGTCATTGTATGATTTGATTTTTGCATATATGATGTCGTGTCTATTAGCATGACAAATGTCACATTAACTCCCATTGGTTAAATCTAAATGGGCACATCATATATAAGCTTCAATGATGTACGGAAGAGGTTCAAATAAAAAACTTTCTTAATACAATCCACATGAATTCAAAATAGTTCAATGCATTTCAAAATCTCATAGTTGGATCTTGTTTTCATTCAAAACATTAACCCTTTTCATAAATGGGAGTTTGTACTTCATTGAATTTTGTTGAAGAGGAATTGAATATAAACTTGTTATGATATTTGGAGTTGCTGTATTATTAAACAAAGTATTATACTATAAATTTTATATGAATAAGTTTTGATTATTTGTTATGTTTAATAAATATGAATGATTAGTACTAAGTTTCTTGAACTATTGAACTAAATATTTGATTTTTGAACATTTCAATCATTTAGAGCTTTTAAGTAAATCTAACATTAAGATGATGGAAATAAGCCTAAATTCGATTTTATTCTTTAATTTTTATGCTCATTTGGATGTATTTCCTCAACTATGGTTAGATTATTTCTAGGGCTTATTTGCTCATTAAATTGTTTATCTTTTTCTTGTTATGGCTGAAGTATTGTTGCTCTCTACGAAGGTTTCCATGGAGGCACTTGTGTGGACCTATAGAGGCCCTATTTAAGCTTCTGGTGCTATTTATGTGCATTTGAGGTATAAACTCTTATGAAAATAGCTGTTTTGTTGTAAATCAATAAGATTAGTGATGTAAGTTATGCATCTATGAGTTACAAAAATTTATAATATGCTAAGTGTTTGGATTCATATAATAATAAAGTTATTATTGTATGTTTTAAGTCCTAGGTATTTGATGCATGGCTATTGGTATGACAAATGTCATGTTAACTCTCGTAATCATACGAGTCAAACTCCCATTGGTCAAATTTGAATGGGTGCATCAAATATAAGCTTAATGATGTACGAAAGAGGTCAGAATCAAGGATTTCTTAATATAATCCACATGAATTCAAAATAGCTTAAAGTATTTTCAAATCTCATAGCTAGATTTTATTTTCATTCAAAACAATAACCTTTAGATGCATAAATAGGAGTTTGAACTTTATTGAATTGCGTCGAAGAGGATTTAAATATGGATTTTTTATGATATTTTGGACTTACGGGATTATTAAACAAGTATTATACTATGAATTTCATGTAAATAGGTTTTAAATATCTATTATGTTTATGAATATAAATGACCAGTATTAAGTTTTCTTGAACTACCAAACTGAATATTTGATTTTTAAACATTTGAATCATTCAAGTAAACTAGCACTAGGATGTCGAAAATGCTTTAAATTCCATTTTGTTCTTTCACTCTGTGTTCATTTGGATGTGTTTCCTTAACTATGGTTAGATAACTTGCTGGGCTTTTCAACTCATTAAATTTTCATCTTTTTTAGATTAAAGCTAGAAGTGTTGGCATTCTCTACAAAGGTTTCATGGAGGCATTTTCTTATGGACCTATAAAGTGCCTTTTTAGTTTTTAGAGCTATTTATGTACATTTGAGGTCTAACTTCTTGTGAAACAACTTGTTTTGTTGTAAATTAGTAAGATTGGGGATGTACATTAGGTATCTGTGACCTAGTCATGGAATTGTATAATATGCCAAGTGCTTGGATTCACATAATAATACAAGTTATTGTTGTATGTTTTGATTCCCCGGCATTTGATTTCATGTCTATTGGCGTGACAAATGACACATTAACTCTCATAATCATACCGATCAAACTTACGTTAGTCAAATCTGAATGGGCAGCTTTAATGATGTACAAAAGAGGTCAGAATCAAAACTTTCCTAATAAAATCGCTGTGAATTCAAAATAGTTCAAAGCATTTCAAAATCTCATAGTTGGAGCTCATTCTCATTCCAAACATTAACCTTCAAACACATAAATGGGAGTTTGCACTTCATTGAATTATGGTCAACAAGAATTGAATATGGACTTTTTATGATATTTGGACTTGATGCATTATTAAACAAAGTATTATACTATGAATTTTACATGAATATCTTTTGATTATCTATTACGTTTTATGAATATGAATATCCGGTTTTGAGTTTCTTGAACTAGCAAACTAGATATTTGATTTCTGAACATATGTATCATTTAGAGCTTTTAAGTAAATCCAACATTTGGATGTTGAAAATACTTAAAATTTGGTTTCCTTTTTTTTTTTGTTCTGTGCTCATTTAGATGTATTTCTTTAATAATGGTTAGATTATTTGTAGGGCTTATTGGTTCATTAAATTATTCATCTTTTTTTAATTATGGTTGGAAGTGTTGGTGTTCTCTATGACAATTTTCGTGGAGGCATTTTTGTGCTGACCTATAGAGCCCCATTTTAGCTTTTAGTGTTGCTTATCTATATTTGAGGCATAACCTCCTATGAAATAGCTTGTTTTGCAATAAATCAGTGAGATTGGGTACGTAATCTATGACCTAGTTAAGGAATTGTATAATATGCTAGTGTTGGATTCATATAATAATAAAGTTATTGTTGCATGTTTTGAATCCTGTGTATAAGATGTCATGTCTATTAGTATGACAAATGTCATGTTAACTTGGTAATCATTCGGGTTAAATGCCCATTGGTCAAATTCAAATGGGCACATCAAATATAAGCTTCAATGATGTACAAAAGAGGTCAGAATCAAAACTTTCTTAATGCAAACTATATGAATTCAAAATAGCTTAAAGCATTTCAAAATCTCATAGCTGGATCTTGTTTACATTCAAACATTAACATTTAAATGCATAGATGGGAGTTTGAACTTCATTAAATTATATTGAAGAGCAATTGAATATGGAGTTTTTATGATATTTAGACTTGCAAGATTATTAAACAATGTATTATACTATGAATTTCATATGAATAAGTTTTGATTATCTCTTATGTTTTATAAATATGAATGATCAATTCTAGGTTTTCTTGAATTGCCAAACTAAATATTTAATTTCATAACATTTAGAGCTTTTACGTAAATCCAACTCTATGATGCTGGAAATACTCCAAATTCATTTTCATTTTTTTCTTTTGAGCTCATTTAGATGTATTTCAACTATGGTTAGATTACTTGCTCGGCTTTTGGTTCATTAGATTGTTCATCTTTTTTAGATTAAGGCTAGAAGTGTTGGTCTTTTTTATGAAGGTTTTTGTGGAGGCATTTTCATGAGGACCCATAGAGCCCCTATTTTAACTTTAAGCACTATTTATGTACATTTAAGGTATAACCTCTTGTGAAATGGATCGTTTCATTGTAAATCCATAAGATTATGGATGTAAGTTATGTATCTATGACCAAGTTATGGAATTGTATATCATGCTAAATGTTTGGATTTGTATAATAATACAAGTTATTGTTGTATGTTTTGAATGCTTAGTATATAATGTCATGTCTATTGGTATGAAAAATGTCAATTAACTCCCATAATCATACAGGTCAAACTCCTATCGATCAAATCTGAATGGACACATTAAATATAAGCTTTAATGATGTATAAAAGAGGTCAGAATCAAAACTTTCTTAATACAATCCACATGAATTAAAAATAGTTCAAAATATTTCAAAATCTCATAGCTAGATTTTATTTTCATTCAAAACATTAACCTTTAGATCTTGTTTGAACTTAATTGAATTGATTTGAAATAGAATTGAATATAGACTTTTTATTATATTTGGAATTGCTGGATCATTAAACAAAGTATTATACTATGAATTTCATGTGAATAAATTTTGATTATTTATTACATTTTATGAATATGAATGACTGGTTTTGAGATTTCGTGAACTATCAGATTGAATACTTGATTTCTAAACATTGAATCATTTAGAGCTTTTAAGTGAATCCAACATAAGGATGTCAAAAATACTCCAAATTTGGTTACATTCTTTTGTTTTATGCTCATTTGGATGTATTTCCTTAACTATGGTTAGATTTACTTGTTGGGCTTTTTGGCTTATTAAATTGTTCATCTTTTTCATATTAAGGCTAGAAGTGTTGGTGTTCTCTGTGAAGGTTTTAGTAAAAACATTTTTTATATGGAGTTATAGAGCCTCTATTTTAGTTTCTAGTGCTACTTCTGTATAATTGAGGTATAACCTCTTGTGAAATAGGTTTTTTTTTTTTTTTGCAAATTAGTAAGATTGGCGATGTAAATTATGTATCAATGACCTAGTTATTGAATTGTATAATATGATAATTGTTTGGATTCATATAATAATACAAGTTATTATTGTATATTTTGAATCTTGATATATGATGTTATGCCATTAGTATAACAAATGTCATGTTAACATCGATAATGATACAGGTCAAACTTTTATTGGTTAAATCCAAATGGGCACATCAAATATAAGCTTCAATGATGCATGCAAGAGGTCAGAATCAAAAGTTTAATAATAGTATCCATATGAACTCAAAATATTTCAAAATCTCATTACTGGATCTTGTTTTCATTCAAAACATTAACCTTTAGATGCATAAATGGGAGTTTAAACTTCATTTAATTATGTTGAAGCAAAACTGAATATGAACATTTTATGATATTTGGACTTACTAGATTATTAAAAAATGTATTATGCTATGAATTTTATATGAATAAGTTTTGATTATATACTATGTTTTATGAATATGAATAACCAGTTCTAAGTTTTCTTGAACTATCAAACTAAATATTTGATTAGTAAATCCAACATTAGGATGTTGGAAATACTCTAAATTCTATTTCTTCTTTTGTTTTACGATCATTTAGATATATTTCATTAACAATGGTTAGATTACTTACAGGGCTTGTTGGCTCATTAAATTGTCCATCTTTTTCTAGTTATAGCTGAAAGTGCTAGTGTTCTCTACAAAGGTTTTCATGGAGGCATTTTCGTGAGGGCTTAAAAAGTGCCTATTTTAGCTTCTGGTGCAGTTCATGTACATTTAAGGTATAACCTCCTGTGAAACAGCTTGTTTGTTGTAAATCTGTAAGATTGGGGATGCAAATAATGTATCTATAACCTAGTTATGAAATTGTATAATGTACTAAATGTTTGGCTTCATATAATAATACAAGTTATTGTTGTATGTTTTTGAATCCTGGGTAATGATTTTATGTCTATTGGTTTGACAAATGTCACGTTAACTCTCGTAATCATATGGTTCAAACTCTTATTAGTTAAATTCAAATGGGCACATCAAATATAAGCTTCAATGATGTACGAAAGAGGTCAGAATCAAAACTTTCTTATTGCAAACCACATGAATTTAAAGTAGTTTAAAGCATTTCAATGTTTCATAGTAGGATCTTGTTCTCATTCAAAACATCAACATTTATATGCATAACTAGGAGTTTGAACATCATTGAATTGTGTCAAAGAGGAATCGTATATAGACTTTTTATGGTATTTGGACTTGCCAGATTATTAGAGTATTATACTATGAATTTCATATGAATAAGTGTTGAATATCTATTATCTTTTATGAACATGAATGACAAGTTTTGAATTTTCTTGAACTATCAAACAAAGTATTTGATTTCTGAGCATTTGAATCATTAGAGCTTTTAAGTAAATCCAACATTAGGATGTCAAAAATACCCTAATTTCAATTTCGTTCTTTTGTTTTGTGCTCATTTAGATGTATTTTCTTAACTATGGTAAGATTATTTGTTAGGACTTTTGGCTCATTAAATTGTTTATCCTTTTAGATTATGGCTGAAAGCGTTGATGTTTTTTACAAAGGTTTTCTTGGTGACATTTTTATGTAGATCTACAAAGCCAACATTTAGCTTCTGATGCTCTTTATGAACATTTGAGGTATAACCTTGTCTAAAGCAACTTGTTTTGTTGTAAATCTATAACATTGGGGTTATATATCATGACCTAAATGTTTAGATTGGTATAATAATACAAGTTTTTCTTGTATGTTTTGAATCCTGGGTTTGTGATATCTTGTCTATCAGTGTGACAAATGTCATGTTTGGTCAAATCTGAATGGGCATATTAAATATAAGCTTTAATAATGTATGAAAGAGATTAGAATCTAAACTTTCTTAATACAAGCCACATGATTCCAAAATAGTTCAAAGCATTTTAAAGCCTCATAACTGGATCTTGTTTTCATTTAAAACATTAACTTTAAAAGCTTAAATGGGATTTTGAACTTCATTGAATTGTGTCAAAGAAGAATTGAATAAGGACTTTTTATGGTATTTTGACTTGCTGGATGATTAAACAAAGTAATATAATAAGTTTTAATCATCTATTATGTTTTATGAATATGAATACCAATTTTAAGTTTTCTTGAACTATCAAATTGAATGTTTGATTTTTGAACATTGGAATCTTTTAGAGCTTTTAAGTAAATCCAACACTAGGATGTCAGAAAATACTTCAAATTTAGTTTTATTCTTTTGTTTTGTGCTTTATTTAGATGTTTTTCTTTAACTATGGTTAGATAACTTGTTGGGCTTTTTTGCTCATTAAATTGTTCATTTTCTTAGATTAAGGTTGGAAGTTTTGTTGTACTCTACATAGGATTTATGGCCTCATTTTTATGTGGACCTATAGAGCCCCCATTATAGCTTCTCATACTGTTTATGTACATCTAAGGTGTAACTTCTTGTGAAATAACTTGTTTCATTGTAAATCAGTAAAACTAGGGATGTATTTTATGTATTAATGGCCTAGTTATGGAATTGTGTAATATGCTAAGTTTTTGGATTCATATAAAAATACAAGTTATAGTTGTATGGTTTGAATCCTAGGTATATGATGTCAATGTCTATTGGTATGACTTATGTTGTGTTCTGGAATGTGACAATTGTGATGATGGCTAGTATGATGCCTGAACTTCAAAAGAAACAATTTAAGCTCATGAAATCATCTAAAACCTTGAAGTATTATTCTATAAATATAATCATAATGAGAAATTTGACATTCTTAATGAATTGTTCCTAAGCCAAATGTTAGAATGTAGCTTATTCAAGCCTTATATGATGTGGATGTATTTCGAAGTCTAGAGTACTTTAAATGGATCATGATCCATGCATTGTCTATATAATTTCTTTTAAAGAAAATCAAGGGAAATGATAAATGTTAGCCATATTAGCTTTGAATTAATCTCAGTTTTGATATAACTAAAAGTTAAGCTTAATTAGCTTGTGTTTAAATATTTTCAAGATTAGTAATTTTCCATGAAATATTTTGTAAACACTTTGAAAAATATTAGAATATGTTTTAACTCCTTCAAGCACTCAAAAATGTGTTCTTAATACATACTTTTATATAAAACACTTTTTAGATAAGTTTTACATGTTTTAAAGTCATGAAAAACCTATTAAAATTGATTTTCATATGAATGTATCGATACATTATTTGTATGTATCGATACAGTACTTGGCAGTAGGTAAATAACCTTAAAATGTAAAAATTACTATTTATGTATCGAGACAGATTATTTTGTATAGATATAGCACTATTTTGTATCGAGACAGACCATTTTGTATCGATACAGCACTATTTAATGGTCATATTTTGGACCGTTAAACACAATGTATCGATACCCACTCGATTGTATCGATACAGAGGATGGGGAACAACAGGAAATGACATTTTGATGGCTCCAACAACTAATTCCTTCACCAAATATCCCCAATGGCTATAATCATAATCAAGAAAATAAATAAGCCTTTCCAACACCTTCAACAAGAGGAAGAACCAAAAGATTGTGCTTAGAGTCAAATCTTTCATCTTTTCCATCATTTTCACTAAGTAGTTTATCTTTGTATAGGATTAATTTCTTCTTATTTTTGTATTCTTAATTTTTTATCTTTAGATGCATATTTCCCTTAAGCTAAAATTCTTATAAACACCTAACCTTTAGAGGTTCTATTTGTTTACACTCAAATCCTTGTAAAAAGGGGAGGTTTCTACTTAGCCATTAAAAAGTAGAAAAAGTTTCTACTTAGCCTTCAAAAGTAGTGAGATAAGGTTCTATCTTAGCCATAAAAGATAGAGGGTAGAGGTTTCTATTTTAGCCTTGAAAGATAGGGAGTGTAAAGATTATACCTTGTCCTTGAAAGGTAGACAATTCAAGTTAGTGAATTGTGAAAATCCGAGGAAAGTGAGGTTGAGGTAGAGGACGTTGCAATTGAGGCCGAACCTCTCTAAATTATTGAGTTTGCTTCTCCTTCCCTTGTCTTTAATTGTTTATTTCTATTCACTAACTTGCACTCTAAAGTTTATTATTTAGATTTCTTAATTTTATTTATCAAAGTTTTAATTTATCAAAGTTTTAAGAAATCAATTCACCCCCTCTTGATTTCATTCACCGCTAAAAGGTCTAACAATAAGGAAATGCGAACATAGAGGAGAGCTAGATTAATAGATTAAGTATTGCAAGGAAAAATTTCATATGATCAAAATTAAGAAACTTGTAGAAGTTTTAATATTAGATAATTCACTTCTCTTGGTATATGATACCTAGAAGTTGGTGCTTAAATATGTGTGACATATTGTGAGGCCCAAATGAAAGGTGTAGTGAAGATGGACCATGCTAATGGCAGCTTTGTTTGGTGTTGATCAAAGCATGCCCTCTTGATTAATGTTTTTGAAACATAATCTTGATTTATTTGTAAAGGCAAGATGTTTATTTTTGCATTTACATGTCAGATGATGATGATTTTTAGCAGTTGATGCCGAGCTTAGATTCAACCTGAACAAATCATTAATCATAGAATATGTTCTATGTTATGGTCTTATTATTCTCAAACATACACTTGCAAGGTATTGGAGAGTACTAAATGGCTTATAATTTATATGATTCAAAAATAGTTTTTGAATCCAATTCCTTTTAAATCTACAAATGTTGGATTTAGTGGAAGGCATTTTTGAATTTTTAAAACTTAAAGATTATAATTTGACTTAATGATAAATAGCCATGATGTTAAAAATGCAATTATTTGGAAAGTGTTCCAAACTAGAAAAGATTGCATGCTTATAACTTAAAGGTCATAAACAACCTCTTTTGTTTAGGCTCACAAAAAAAGTTACATTTGGATCATTAGCTTACAAGCTAATAATAGATTCCTAATCGTTGTCAAAGTAATAATTGAGCCATATGATTGGAATCTGGGTCTTATTGTAATTCAAATAGTTAATGAATTTGATAGTGAGATTATCAAGAATATGATCGAAACATATTCTACCAAAAATACTAAAGCTTTGTCTAATTTGAGACATGATTGCTAATTGAAAGAGTTAGATATTGGATGCATTAGTGATTAGCTTAGTGCAAGTAGCAGATGTTAGTATATGCCATAAAATCAATCAGATTGGATGTGGCATATATAAGTTAATAATGGAAACTAATCATTTATGTAGTGATTGAAGGTTTTCCTTTATGTCAGTGGCATGATCGATACTCATGCAAACACTGATTGGATGAAGCCTACGAAACATAATAGCCTTGCAAAGTTAGTAATGAGTTATGATGATTAGATCCTTATTCATCAAACCTATGTATCTAAAAATGTTCCTACTCATCGTATTGCCAAGACAAGGCATTAACAATGCACAAAGATTAGCATATGCTAAGCCTTCACACATTTGATGCATGTAATTCTTTGATCTTATAGAAGTTAAAGTAAAAAGATACTTGGGGATAGCTATGGGTGCTTGTTTTATGGAAACAAGTTTCAATGAGCATGGCCCATATGAGAACTCTATTTGGTATTAGTCACTTAAGTGTCTATGGAATATTTTTTTTCATATGCTAGTTATGGATATTAGTCTTTAGACTTGTGATACTAGGTCATCTTGTATAAACAGTGTGTTAGGAATGCCCTAAAGATGAAAGACATTTTGATGTATTTCATAATCTAAATTTATTATTTGTAATATTTGAGTTCTCATTATATCATTCCTATTTCGTCCTTATTTAAATTTACATGTTAAACTAAATCTAAGCCACTATGGCTTGTTAAATACTTATATTTATACCATTAGAATGTTGCATATAATGACTTTATATGCAAAAAACAACACTCTAAGGTAAGTAGTCTAAATCGATAGGGTTAATGTGAGCAATTAACTCTTGTTAAGACTATTATATCATTTAAATCCAATTGAGGAGATGGCTTGCCTTGGTCATCTAGAGCAGTTTGACTTTTAAGTAAAGACATAGATATATTACCTAGAGTTGGTCATATATTAGACTAGATCGAAGTGCAATTAATCCATGAATAAGTTCATTTACATGGATTAATTTACTTTTGACATTTATTGTGTAATTACCTTAATCTCAAGTAAGTAATTGACTCAATGTGTATAACTTGTATGCTTTGATGTTACAAAGCCTAAAGCTTCTCGAAGTAGTAAGCTAGTAGACCAGTTTGTTGGGCATAGGACTTGTACTCAAAAAGAGCTTTACTTATGGATATGAAATCATTGCTCCCATAAAGAGTTAAGGTTATCCTTTTAAAAGGCATTATATGGCATAGTGAAAATGGACGAGACCTTGGTTGTTTATATGTCAAATGATAAATTGTTCACAAATAGTGGACAATCATTTTCACATGAAGGTAAGGTGATCAAGTAGGTAAAATGGACTTTTAACCTTAAGTTGATCATGTATATCATGTGAGAGTATTACATAAATGACAAGGTCATTGGATTAAAAGACTATTTATAAAGCTTATGTAATACAATATATAATTTGGAGTGCAGTCTCAGGTTTGGTATGACTTTGAGATTAATAATTATGTGATTAATTATTTGAGATAAAATAATTAGTACATAGATTGTTGGAGCCTAATTATATATGTCCAATTGGTCCCTCCACTTGCTCAGTATAATTCCTTAATGGCTGGTTATTGATGGAATATCCAGAAATGAAAGATTCTCAAAATGGTGAAGTTATATGCCAGATTCACTCACTTCAGGAGGCAGGCATTTTCTTCAATAAATAAATGAAAATAATTTTTTTCATATTATTTATTTAGCATATATATATTTAATTTGATTAAATATTTATTTAGACAAAAATTAGTAATTTAAATTATTTATATATATCTTTTGATAAATATAACAATTAATTTAAATTAAATGGATATGGAAAATTAATTATTTATATAATTAATTTAATATCTATTAAAGTCTTATTTAAATACATATTTGTAAATTAAGTATGAATAATATTATAAATAAATTAAAACGTATTTTATTTATTTATTCTAATATGTGATTAAATTAATTATTTTATTACAGTTAATTTTATTTCAATAATTATTACATGCTTATTCTATTTCAATAAAATTGTCATGATTTTATTTTGAATTAGAATTGGAGTTATGAAAAATTATCTAGCAAAGTAAAATTAACACTTTAATCAGAATCAATTACAATTCAGATTAAACAGGCTAAATTTCATAAACTAAATTTGGGCCAAAAGTTTATTTATGGACATTAGGGTTTAGGCCGAATTATAGTGGGTACCCATACTATGATTGACGGTACCTATGGGTTTTTATAGAATTGATAAAATAATTATTTTAATTAAAATTAAAATTAAGGCTACCTTGTTATCTAATATAAATAAGAGGGTTATGCCTAAGGTTTTTCTTTAGACTTTGGCGCCACATTTGCAGATTTCTAATCACAATATCTCATGATTCTAAAATTGGTGGCACGGGGTGGTCATCAAGGAGAATCAAACCGTACAAATCTGGAGTTGATCGAGATAAAGAGTGCCCACAAACTCTACCATCCGAGAATTTGAGAATAGTGGAGAAGGCTAATTGGTTGAGGCTTTCACATGGGTCTAGGAATTCTTAGATGGCATCTTTAGATCTGCAACTGAGGTAACTGATTAAGATGATTTTATTGTACATAACAACATGATTTAATACAATTAGATTAAAAAAAATTTAAAAATTTCACTGTGCATTTGATCAATTTTTTCAACATAGGCTTGACCAATCCCCATGTTTGAGTTGCAACAGCAATAAAGGTTTTGACAAAAATGACAATGAGCCAACTCATGACTAACTAGCAACATTGGAATTTAAAGGTTCTTGACAAAGGTTTATAACAAAAATTCCAATAATTTGACCCATGACTAACCAGCACCATTAAGCTTTAAAAATTCTTGATAGAGGTTCTAGACAAAAGTTCTAACAAAAGTTCTTGACACATGTTCTAGACAAGAGTTCTTAACAAAATGGCAACTAACTAGGCTATTCCTATAGGCATCCTTGGCATTGACATTTTGATATGATCTAATTAGTCAAAACTATTTGCTGATTGTGTTAGGCTCTGATTCCTAACACAGTATTCTGGAGAGATAGGGTTCTTACCTAAGGACCCTTAGGTTTGTTGGTTTCTGATGTTAAAGGTTCTCATTATGAGATCCTTCTATATTCTCTAGATTTTGCTTGACATAATGCTGGCAGCATGATATTATGTGATGATAATATGAATGTATAATGATATGTGATGATGCAAGTGCAACTTTCTTGATGATATGACTACATGATCATGAAATAAAGTTTAACACAGGCGTAAGTATTACAAGGTATCCTCTTTGAAAGAAATTCCAAGCTCGTGCATATTGACATAAGCATAAGAAATAATTAAAATTAAACATGCACAGCGAAATTAAATAAAAAACACCCATAATGATTTTAAAAAGAGATTTATCGGTGATCAGATTGCAATTTAAAATATAGATATAATAGAAATCATACCTATTTAGAGACTAGTAACTTTAAGCTTGCTGATCCTTACACAAATGCAACATAAATTATTACTATGATCTACTCGAGGCCAATAGCAGTCCAACTGTTCTACCTTTAAATGGTGATCCTTACAGATGCCTATTAGAGTGTCCATGAGATCCAGTACTTCTCTAGTGCTTAACCAAAAAGATATCTCATCAATAGTTGTAGATCCGATGTGATCCATGAATGATTCCCTTACCTATTACGCCAAAGAGAATGAGAAATAGATCCATAGGGAAGTAACTATTTTTTGCAGATGCCAATAAACAGATCTAAAAATCATAATTCTTGATTTTGATTGATTCCTTTAGGATGAAAACCTAATTTTCTAACTTTCCTTGTGATCAAAAACACTTTAAGATCACTGGAATAACAATCGACATAAAAAGGTTTAGGAAAGCAAGGATTTCAAGATTTGGCCAATTTCACAACTTTTGTAAAACTAATCTTTCAATCCTAGAAAACTACTTTTCTACTTTTGTTATGTCAAGAATGATTGCATAAAGAAAGCTTAGGGAATCAAAGAATTGCATCAAATCCCCTTGGGGAAGTGTAAGGTTGGTGCCTAGGGTTTCTTCTATCCTCTCTAATAAGCCAAAGAGCCATAATAATAGATTTAAATACACCCTAGGCTAGGTTCAATTTGACTAATGGGTCAACTGAGCCCATGGCTAATATACCAAGAAAGTGGCCCCAGTTTAGAGTTTTTCTTGGAGCCTAATTAAAAATATTTTAATTAAGTTGTCCAAGATTGGGCTTTAATGGTAACTTATTAATATTGAAGCCCAATAGCACGCCAAAGTTAGCTATTCCATGTGCCAAGTAAAATAGTTCATAACTAAACTGTCTTAACTTAATAATTAGAGCTTTTGGCCCAACCCCAAGATTTAATTAATAATTAAAATTTCAAACCCAAATAAAATAATTTTTACTTCATGTAAGTAATATTAAATAATTAATTAAATAATTATTTAGTTTTGCAAATACAATTATTTGGCTTTATTTAATATTATCTCTAAAACCATGTCTGCAAATAAACATTATCTCGATAAGACATGCTTATCTTTATTACCATATTAAGATATCTCTAATTTGATTTCGTAAATCTAATTTATCTCTTTAATGATACTTAATTGAACTAATTCAATTAAGTCCTCTTCATTCAACCTTTTATTTATTTAAGTCATATACAATTAAATCCTGGTTATAATCTAATAGATCATCTTCTTATGTATGACCCATTAGGTTTCCATCATAATGGTAATAAATATAATTACCCAATTGTATTAATCCAATAGATATCTTCTTGTGTGTAACCTATTAGGCTTCCATCGTGACAAAAAAAAATATAATTACCCAATTAAGCGTGTTTATATTTATAAACCAAGATTGGCCTTTAGCAAGGCATCATGATCACCCAATATGCAAGAAAAGTCAATATGACCTCTTTAAAAAACCTTTCAATAACTAGCCTCTTAGTTTACTTTTGTCCTTTCACCATATATCTTAGAAAGACCATAAGCATGATTTATTGTCTACTTATATATCAATCCATATTAGTTCCTACAACTTTCGGTTAACCTCATGAATTTAGAGAAACAATTTCTCCTAAATCCATCATGCGTTGGCTAATGAGTTTATCTAGTTAACCAAAGCTAAGGACATATGAGATATGTTTCCAATGTCACTCAAAGTGATGAATCCTCTCTAGATCACTCATTCACCCATCATATGATTCATGTCATACCTAACATACCCTAGCTTAAGCATCCATCCATTATGGACCCGTTTTAGATAAATATAAGTATAACATTCTATTTGAAAAATTGATCAGATGCGCAACTAAATTTTTAAAATTTTCTTAATCTGATCATATTAAATCATGTTATTATATACAATAAAACCATCTTAATCAGTTACCTAAGTTGTAAATCTGAATATGCCATCCAAGCATTTCTAGATCCGTATGAAAGCTTCAACCTACTAGCCTTCTCCATTATTCTCTAACTCCCGGATCATAAAGTGTGTGGGCACACTTTGTCTTGATCAACTTCGGATTTGTATAGCTTGATTCTCCTTAATGAGCACCTTGTGCCACCAAGTTTAGAATCATGAGATATTGTGATTAGAAACCTCTAGGTGTGGTGCCAAAGTGTAAAGAAAATCCCTAAGTATAAGCCTCTTATTTATATTAGATAACAAGTTAGCCCTATTTTTAATTTTAATTAAAATTAATTATTTTATTAATTCCATAAAAATCCCATATGTGGCACCAACCCTAGTATGAGTGCCCACCGTAATTCAACTCAAACCCAAGTGTCCATAGACACAATTTTTGCCCAAATTTATTTTATGGAATTTAGCTCGTTTAATCTGAACATTAATTAATTCTTATTAAACTGTTAATTTTATTTAGCCTAATAATTTTCTATAACCCTAATTCTAATTCAAAATAAAATTATGGCAATTTTATTCGAATCAAATATTTTTTAGTTTATTTAGAATATTATTCATATTCAATTCCTAAATAAATATTTAAACAAACTTAATATATATATTAAATTAATCATATAAATAATTAATTTTTCGTATCTATTTAATTTAAATTAATTCTTATATTTATCAAAGGATAAATATAATTAATTTAGATTACTGATTCTTGTCTAAATAAATATTTAATCAAATTAAATAGATATTCTAAATAAATAATATCATAATTATTTTCATTTATTTACTAAAGTAAATGCCCACACTCCTGAAGTGAAGAAATCTGGCTACCCCTTCACCATATTGGGAATCTTTCATCTCCAGATATTTTGATCAATAAGCAATCGTTAAGGAATTATATCAAGCTCATTGAGGGACCAATTGGACATATATAATTGGTCTCCAATAATCTATGTATTAATTATTCTATCTCGAATAATTAATTACATAATTGTTAATCTTAGAGTCATACCACCAAAGATCTGAGATTGCACTTGTAATTATATACCATACTACATAAGCTTTATAAATAGCCTTTTAGTCCAATGGCTTTGTCATTTGTGTAATACCCTTATATGATATCTGTGATCAACTTAAGGTTAAATGTCTGTTTTACTTGATCACCTTATCTTAAAGTTTGATCATACTTTCCATGTGAAAATGATTATCTAGCACATGTGAACAATTTATCATTTGACATATAAATGACTGACGCCTTGTCCATTTTCACTATACCATAAAATGCCTTTTAAAAGGATAACTTTAACTCTTTATGGGAGCCTTGTTTCCATAAGCAATGCTCTCATCAGGTATAAGTCATATGCCCAATGAACCAATCTAGTAGTTTACTACTTCAAGAGGCTTTAGCCTTTGGAATGTTAAAGCATACAAGTTATATATATGGAGTTAATTACTTACTTAGGATTAAGGTAACTACACAATGAACGTCAAAAGTGAATTAATCCATGTAAATGAACTTATTGATGGATTAATTATACTTTGGTCTAATCTAATATATCATCACCTATAAGTAATATATCTGTGTCTCTATATAGGAGTCAAATAGCCCCAGATAACCAAGATAAGCCATCTCTCCAATTGGATTTAGGTGACATAATAACCTTAACATGATTTAATTTCTCATATTAACCCCATAGACTATGGACTATTGATTTGGACTACTTACCTAAGAATGTTATTTTCCTATATATAAAGTCCATTATATGCAACATTCTAATGGTGTAAACATAAGTAGTCAACAAGCCATATTTTTTTACATTTACTTTAATGTGTAATCTAAATAAGGACAGAATAGCAATGATATAATGAAAATTCAAATATATGTAAAATAGCTTAAATTAATGAAATACTTTAAAATGTTTTTCATTTTTAAGGTGTTCCTAACAATCTCTAACTTTTGCCTTAAAGGAGTAAATGAGTCATGTCTCCCATCCCCATACCCTCAACATGCCTTACAAAACTCTTAGCCACCAGCAGTTTGGTAAAGGGATCGGCAAGGTTTTCCTTGGATGCAATCTTAAAGACATCAATAACTCCTTCCATCATTAGGTCTCTTATAATGTGGTATTTCCTGTCCATATGTTTTATCCTTTTATGGTGCCTAGATTCCTTGGTATTTGTTATTGTCGTACTATTATCATAATAAAGTGCAATAGGTGTATCCATACTAGGAATTACCTCAAGGTCTCTAAGGAACCTACAAAGCCAAGTTGCTTCTTTAGATGCTTCAGATGCAACCATACATTCGACTTCCATCATGGAATAAGCCATGCAAGTTCATTTTACACTCTTCCACACAATGGCACCTCCTCTTAGGATAATTATAAACCTGGTTTCCTTGAATTCTTACAAGTTTGGAAGTCTGAATACATATATCCCATGGGTATTAGGTTCTTTTTGAAATATACCAACATATAGTTCCTCTTTCTCTTAAGATACTTGGGTATATGCTTCACGACTTACCAATGCTTGTTACAAGGGTTCTACTGATATTAACTTATAATACCAACTGAATAACAAATATCTAGTCATGTGTAAAGCATAGTGTACATTAGACTGCCCACGATGAATGCATAAGGGACTTTCTTCATGTGCTTCCTTTTTTTAGATGTCTTAGAGCAATCATCTAATGAAAGAGTAAATCTTACCGTAGAAGGTTGTGAACCCTTCTTGGCATCTTGCGTTGCACAGATTTTAATAATTTTATCAAAGTATCAAGCCTAGGACAAAGCTATCGTCCTATTCTTTTGATCTCTAAAAAGATGAATGCCTAAAACATAATTAGCTTCCCTTAAATCCTTCATGTTAAACTATTATGACAACCGTGTTTGGTTGATGACAAGTTCTCTACATCATTCCTAATGAGTTGGTTGTCATCGATGTCTAAAACTAGAAAGACCATTCTGCCTTTTTAATACGTTTATAAACACAAGGTTCATTAATGTTTTGCTCAAATCCAAAGACCTTGATTGCTTGGCCAAATCTTTGGTTCCATGATCCTAAGGCTTGTTTTAATCCATAAATGGATCTAAGCAACTTGCAAACTTTCACTTTTTGGCTTTTTATTACAAACCTATTAGGTTGCATCATATAGATGCTTTTGTCAAAGTGGCCATTCAAGAAATCAAGAACTGTAGCAATAGATAAAAGATAGGAGTGGACTTTAGCATCATAATAGACGAAAAGGTTGCATCATAATAGACGAAAAGGTTTCATCATAGTTGACATCAGCCTTTTGCGTGTATCCCTTTACTAGTAGTCTAGCC
>JBBYHL010018744.1:24719-44285 GCA_038381835.1 Adansonia madagascariensis
GCATCATAATAGACGAAAAGGTTTCATCATAGTTGACATCAGCCTTTTGCGTGTATCCCTTTACTAGTAGTCTAGCCTTAAAGCTTTTGACTTTTCCTTTAACATTCTTTTTTCTCTTGTAAACACACTTACACCATATGGGTTTTACTCTTTCGAGAAGGTCTACAAGCTCCCAGATCAAATTGGGTTTCATCGAATCCATCTTAGTGTTCATAACCTTTTTGCCAGAGCATTAAATTAAATCACTTATAGCTTTATCATAGGTGATTGGATCATTTTCATGTTCCATGGCCTTAGATTGATAAATCTCACCATTATACATGAAAAAATTAAGTTTCTTAAAAATCCTTCCACTATAGTGAAGCTCCTTAGGTGGTTGATCATTTGCATGTCTTTCCTTAAAACTTAGAGTAGAATCCAAGACCAAAAATATGGAGTAATTTTATCTCAGGACAAATTCCTTGAGCACCACTTTACTTTTAGGCTTAAAGTCATTCATGTAACTTTCCTTAAAAAAGGTTGCATGATTTAATACATTGACTTTCTTTTCCTTCAAGTTATAAAATTGTCCTCTTTTTTTTTCCTTAGGATACCCTATAAATAGGCATAATTCTAAAAGAGATTTTAACTTTTTTGATTCCTCATCCAATACATGTGCTGGGCACCATATATTCTCATATGTCCAAGGAAAGGTTTCTTGCCCTTCCACAACTCTTATGGAGTTTTAAAAAATGACTTAGAACATGATTCTGAACGTAACATGTTATTTGTAGTGTATATCCTTAAAAGAATAATAGGAGTTCCAATTAACTCATCTTAAACCATACCATATCTAATAAGGTCTTATTTCTTCGCTCTGCTATACCATTCTATTGTGGAGTACCTATGCAATCAATTAGGATAAAATCCAATTCTCTATGAGATGTCTTAGAAATTTATCAAAGAGGTATTCACCATCTCGATTGAATCAAACTATCTTAATGGACTGATCCAATTGCTTATCCATTTCTGGATAATACTCTTTGAATTTATCAAAATTTTCGCTCTTACAATGCATTAGGCACACATATTAAACCTTGAGTAATCATTTATGAATGATACATAGTAATCATACCCTTCTCGTACTTTTACATTTATAAGGCCATATATTTATATTAGGGAAGACATACCTACTTTAGAGGTTCCAATGGACCATTATTTTCTAATCTTTGAATCCTTTCTTAGCTAATATGACCAAGTGTTAAATGCCAAAGGTGTGCCTCATCAGAGCGAGAAGTTTTTAACCTTTTAGAGTTATTTGTTAATTCAATGTTACAATGCATTAGGTACACATATCTAAACCTTGAGTAATCATTTATGAATGATACATAGTACTCATACCCTCATCATGCTTTTACATTTATGAGGTCACATATTCATATTAGGGAAGATGTACCTATTTTAGAGGTTCCAATGGACCATCATTTTCCAATCTTTGAATCCTTTCTTGGCTAATATGACCAGGTGTTAAATGCCAAAGGTGCACCTCATTAGAGCATGAAGTTTTTAACCTTTTAGAGTTATTCGTTAATTCAATGTTAAGTAGTGAGTACATTTTTGTTTTGATTAAATAAAAATTACCATCCATTTTTCCAAAATAAATAAAAGACTTTTTTTTTACGAATCACTATAGTTTTACTAAAAAAACTAATTAAGAATCTTTAATTAAACAAATGACTGAAATCAAGTTCCTCTTAAAACTAGGAACATAGAAAGAGTCTTTTAATAAAATAAATCTAAATTCATCAAAATAAAGATGTACATCTCCCACTACTTTTGCTAACACCATGTTCCCACTACCTATTTTTAATGAAAGTTCTTGTCAAGCAAACTTTTCATTTCCCTGAAACCCTACAAAGAAACACAAAAATATTAGTAGCTCCAAAATCAATGACCCGAGTGTCTTTTTAAATCTTCCATTAAACAAACTTCGATGTAAAGAAGATCATTACCTTTCTTGCCTTTAGAAGCTAGGAATTTCCTTGCAAGTCTTTTTAAAGTGACCAACATTTCCACAATAGAAGCATTTTGACTTTTTAAGGTCTTTTGGCTTTTTCTTCTTTTTCTTTTTACCCTCAACTGAAAAAAGAATAGAAAACTTAGAACCCCTTGGAGTTTTGCTTCTTTTTTGTCTTACTCCTAGAACGAGAATTAGAAACAATAGCCAAATTTGCCTCCATCTTAGGTTGGTGGCCATCATTGAGCATGAGTTCATAGGCCTGTAACTTTTTTATGAGCTTCGTGAGACCTAACTCTTTGCTTCCAAATTATACACAGCTAAAAACCCATAAAAACCTTAAAAAGAGTTTTAAACACCATCTCAATCTAGGTGTTGTATTCCAACTCAGAACCATTTTTAGCAGCCTAAGCAAAATACCCCAAAGGCATAAGCATATGATCATCTACTAGAGTTCTTATATTTTGCTTATAGTTTATTAAATTTGTAATAATGGATTGTCTACCGAACTTGGCTTGGCCTTTAAAGATATCCTACAAATTATAACGGTGACATTGTTCTCATGTTGCTTTTACAAAGCATTTGACATGCTACCCAGCATATAGCAATGTGCTATGTCATTGGACTCTTTCCAATGAGTGTAAAGTAAGAAAGCCTGTCCATTAAGTGCATCATGTGGAGGCTCAAGTGGGTAAAGTTCATCAAATAGGAACTTGTGTTTTTCACAGTTAGGAATGATTAGTAGATTTCTTTTTCAGTCTTTAAAATTATCTCCATTTAATTTATTATGAGTGAGAATTAGAATAAGAGGTATAGGTGACCTTTTGAACTAAAATGAATAAATATATTGGAAACATTACAATCGTGCTCAAGCAAATATAAATTAGATGTTTACCAATTAAACATCGATATATATGTTTTCACGTTAAATTTTTACAAAAAAATGTAGCATTGCAATGGTAATTTTCAGCATCTATTATCTTAAGTCATCGATGGGGGATCATGATTCAATAGCCAAAAACATGGATCCCATCCAATTAATATATGTTACCTTAAATCTCTTAGGTTAAGACATATGTTAGTAACCATTTATTTGGCCACTAGTTTAACTAATAGTGCTCGAGGGGAGGTTATTATTAAACCAGTCTTGTGTGTATAACCATTGTTTACGAAACTCGATCCATGCATTATTCAAGTCATCGAGGGGTGATCCCGAATAGACATTCTAGACACATTTTCCATACTGGAGATCCAATTTAACATATCAGTGACGGTTGACCACCTACCAAAGCAAGGTGTTATCATGCTTTCAAATATGGATCAACAATCGAGGCCATGGGTTTTGTTTGAAACCCTTTCCCACTCACTTTCTTAAAAAACATGTAAGGTTTTTAATATGCATGATTAATTCAAGTCTAAATGGCATTCACCTATTATATATGGCATGTTATCACTCATATACATACATCTATCAACAAAATATATAGACAAAAAATATTTAACCAACCAAACCATAATCCTATCCTAGAAAGTAGAAAAAGCAAGATTACAAAAAATTTCATTCAAACCATAATTTAGGTCTTGAATTTTGTTGCTCCATCTTTATGCATCGGCTTCTATCCATGTAATTTATTTGTTTATATCCATAAAATATTTAAAAATAACCATCTTTATAATCTAATAAAAATAAATTTGAATTAAAACATAAATTCTTCAGTAGTTTTGGGCTTAAGCCTACTGCTCGTGATAATTTTTTATGATACTTGGAAAATTTGCTAAGGCCCTGGCACCTCGATACTAGGCCTTGAATAGGCCCAAAACCACTATTAGGGTTTGAGCCCTATTGGCTTGATAAGCCACCCCAAACGTATGGCTATACACCCAAGTGCACGTGCACCTAGGCTAGAGGGTGTTTGCCAGGAGCCCACTTACTCACCCTAAAATGCCTAGTGCTTGGCTACATAACTAAGGCATGAGCTCAAGGTACGTAGTGCCCTCGTCGAGTGCATGCACTTAGCCTTTAGGGTGGTCGCGTGCCTTACCTGTCAAGGTGGGTGGGCATGTGCCTTATACACTTGCAGGAGTAGGTGTGCTTGTTAGCCCCACCCTACCCCTAAATATGGCCAAGTTGTAGGGTTGCACCCTAACAACACCCTTAGGGGCTAAGGTTGCTAGGGTTCAAACTCTAGCAGCCATAAGGTTTTCAAGTTTTTGGGGTTTTCCCAATATGAATACTTATACCTAGGAAATCTTTATACCATCAAACTATTGGTTTTGGATAGAAGTTGTTGATTTTGTATAGCCTTCCAATTATCATAAAACAAATTGGTTAATTTAAAAATAATTTATGGTCTTTAGATTTTCCTCTTCCAAGTACACTTTACAAAAAAGAAAATAAAAACCAAACCTATATGGTGATGATAGACCACATCTAGTTACAAACCCAATAAAAACCTAGTACATCAATTCTAAAATCTAAGCGATCATGATAGGCAAAAAATAATAATATATATCATGATAAACAACAGAATAAAAATCCTAGAATCCTAACTCCCTAATAATTAAATCTATGCATATTTAAGGAGAATATTGATTAAAAGTTTTATGTATATAACATAACTAAGGCTGGCTCGAGTACCAATTTTTGGAAAAAATGATCAGATCGCAGCGAAATCTTTGAAATTTTTTTTATCTAATCTTATTAAATCGTGTTGTTATATACAATAAAACCATCTTAACTAGCTACCTGAGTTACAAATCTGAAGATGCCATCCAAGAATTTCTAGATCCGTGTGAAAGCTTCAACCAACTAGCCTTTTCCACTATTCTCCATATCTTGAATTGTAAAGTGTATGGGCACCTTTTGTTTCAATCAACTTCGAATTTGTATGGATTGATTCCCATTAATGACCACCTTGTGCTACCAAGTTTAGAATCATAAGATATTGCGATTAAAAAGCTCAAAGTGTGGATAATCTAAAGAAAAACCCTAGGTATAAGCCTCTTATTTATATCAGATAACAAGGTAGCCCTACTTTTAATTTTAATTAAAAATTCCATAAAAAACCTATAGGTGGCACCAACCCTAGTACGGGTGCCCATTATAATTTTGCCCAAACCCTAGTGTCCATAAACAAAATTTTGGCCTAAATTTATTTTATGGAATTTAGCCTGTTTAATCTAAATACTAATTAGTTCTGATTAAACTATTAATTTTATTTAACCTGATAATTTTTCATAAATCTAACTCTAATTTGAAATAAAATCATGGCAATTTTCTTCGAATAGAATATTTATGTACTAATTATCAAAATAAAATTAACTATAACAAAATAATTAATTTAATCATTAATTAAAATAGATAAATAAAATAATTTTTTAATTTATTTAGAATATTGTTCATATATAATTTATAAATAAATATTTAAAACAAGACTTAATAGATATTAAATTAACTTCAAAAGTAATTAATTTTCCATATCTATTTAATTTAAATTAATTCTTATATTTATCAAAAGATAAATATAATTACATTAAATTACTAATTCTTGTCTAAATAAACATTTAATCAAATTAATATATATTCTAAATAAATGATACAAAAATTTTTTTTCATTTATTTAATGAAGGAAATGCCTACACTCCTGAGGTGAGTGAATTTGGCTTACCACTTCACCATATAGAGAATCTTTCATCTCCAGGTGTTTCAATCAATAACCAATAGTTAAGGAATTATATTGAGCTAGTAGAGGGACATATATAATTAGGCTTCAATAATATATGTATAAATTGGCCTATCCCGAATAATTAATCACAAAATTATTAATCTCGAAGTCAAACTACTAAAGACTTGAGATTGCACTCCTAGTTATATACTATATTACGTAAGCTTTACAGACAGTCTTTTAGTCCAATAACCTTGTCATTTGTGTAATATCCTCATATGATATACATGATCAACTTAAGTTTAAAAGTCTGTTTTACCTACTTGATAATTTTATCTTAAATTTCCATTATGCTCTCTATGTGAAAATTATTTTCCACCATATGTGAATAATTTATTATTTGACATGCAAATGACCAAGGCATCATCCATTTTTATTATATTCTATAATGCTTTTTAAGAGAATAAGCTTAACTTTTTATGAGAGCTATGATTCAATATCTATAAGTAAAGCTCTCATTGAGTATGTCATATGGCCAACGAATCAGTCTAGTAGCTTATTACTTCGAGATGCTTAGCCTTTGAAAAGTCAAGGCATACAAGTTATACACATTGAGTCAATTATTTACTCAAGATTAAGGTAATTGCATAATGAACATAAAAAATGACTTAATCCATGTAAACAGACTTACTGATGGATTAATTGCACTTTGGTTCGGTCTAATTTATTACCACCTCTAGGTAAAATATCTATGTCTCTATTTAGTAGTCAAATAGATCTAGATGACCAAAATGAGCCATCTTCCCAATTAGATTTAGACAACATAATAGTCTCAACATGAATTAATTGCTCTAAGCCCATAGACTATTGACTATCTATTTAGACTACTTATCTTAGAATATTATTTTTTTGTATATAAAGTCCATTATATTAAACATTCTAACGGTACATGTAGACACCTCATTTTGTCAAGACCAGTTTTTGGCATCCTAGGAGTTAAGTCAAAGATGATACAATCAAAAAATAAAATAAAAGCTAGGGGACGACTGTCGGGTGTCGTGTCGTCAGGCACTATTAGGTGACAAAGCGCCAGGCGAAAACTTTTTTAGGGAAGGTCTAAAATGCCTATGAGCCATATTAAAGAAAATGTAAAAATAAGGCATCAAAGGCCACTTTTCATGGTGTCACCAAGGTTATTCAAATGAATACACAAATCAATTTCCTATTGTTTATGACCAAGTTAAGGTAAACCGAGAAGCCATAGGTACATACAACTTATATTTGGGCACAAATATTGATACGAGGCCTTTTATGGTGCGAAAAACTTGAATTTTCATATGTAGTTTCGATACAAAAGGGTTTTGCATTGATACCCAAAGCATGGTATCGATACCTAGCATGTTTGTATCGATACAGACTTTAACAGTAGCTAAAGTTGTGATTTTTGGCAAAATGTATCGATACAAAAGCATGAGTATAGATACAAATCCATGGAGTATCGATACTAGCCTCTAACTGTCGAGACTGGAAACATTTTTTGCTCTTAGTATCGATACACAACTCATTGTATCGATACTCAAAAGTAAAAAGTACCTTATGTATCGATACAATATGTTTTGTATTGATACATAGAGGCATTTTTGCCTAGTTCGAGCCATTTTTTAGACTTTGAAAACTTGATTTAAACATGTTTTTGCACCAAGGAACTATCATAAAACACTGCAAACCTTAATTATGGGCTCATTAACAGATTCAAACAAATTTTTAAAGTGCAAAAAATTAATGACAAAGGTCACTTTCATAAGATATATGGGTGTAAGAGGGTGTGGCAGACATATCTCCAGTTGCAGGCTTTCACAGCCTTTTTGCCTCCTTATTTAGCGTGGCAGAACCAATAAGAAGAGAGTTAACTGAGCATGGTAGCTAGAGAAATCCCCTAGTGCACAAAAATAAAAAATGCCCTTTACATTGTCTTCTAAAAAGAGGGGGCTTAACAAAAAATAGAGGCCTACCAGTTATCTCAAAAAAAAACTCTAAGCTATCAAAAAAGCTCTCCAGCAATCCTAGAAAAACTCCTCATCCATCCCCATAAATCCCCTAGCCACTTTAGCTTCAAAAACTCACCAAAACACTATTCCATTTGCTTCACCCTCAACCAACCTCTATTCCTGTAGCTCCCTAAAACCACCACTAGAATAGCTTCAAAAACTCAACCTTTCACACACTTTCATCTTCAAAACACCACATCAGTAACCATATTACCAGAAAGCTTCTTCCTTTCACCTTTCTTTTGTTAAACAATAGTAAAAAAAGGAAAGGAACTAAGCTTAAAGTCACTGCCTTGAAAAAGGAGGAAACTTCAAGTTTTTACTGGTATATAATTTTTTTACCTCATTCTATCTATTTTTTGTTTTGATCATCCCTTTCATTTTAGTGAACCCGTCATGTTGCCATGACCCCCCTAATACTCCCATGCATCTTTATTGCTTTGGTTATGCTAGTCCTAGGATCTTGATGACCCTCTTGACATCTTGATGTTGTTAGATAAATATACTCACCTTGCTTCATTTTCATCATCATACAGCCTTTTTTCATGCATCTTTTGCCATGTTCCTTCTATATTCACATATCCATTTCATATTTAAATGGTCACCTTAATATGTCTTAGTATGCTTAAATATTTTTCTTGTGTTTTAAAGAGGCTCATGAAATAAAAATGCTATCTTGATAGCCCTCACATCCACTCCTTTGTATAAACATGTTTATATCATCTCTATGCACCCTATTTGTCATCTTCTTACATCCATGTCACCCATTTCCAAGTTAAAATGTCATCTTTGCTTATTTGCATGTTTTATCCATGTTTATCTTTGTATTTGTTATATTTTGTTCATGATATCTCCATTAAAATGCTTGCTTGTCTTTTACAAATTGAATTTTAGAAAAATTCCTAAGTTAAGTTCATGCTACCTCCAATAGATGAAGAATAGCATTGAGTTAATGGTTTCATTAAATTGGCCGCCCAATCTTAGGGGTAAGTCAACATTTCAGCTCTGGATTTCATGGTGAAATATGTTTATTTTTCAAAAAAGAAAAAAGGAAATCCTTTTACTATTAAACTTTGATCTTGAGTCTCATACTCATTTTGGTTACATTGTCAACGAGTTGTTCCATCATCCCAAACTATTCCAGGATTATGGAATAAACTTGTGAAGCCCATGTTACTTTTTTTCATAGACATTCAGACGTCCTAGGCCCGAGTCTTTCTTTGAAAAAATCAAAATATCGAATAATCCCCTATTTTTGCTCTAGCAGCATTGTATCCCGAATTTGAAAAATTATTTTCGAGCCATATAATATTTCCTTTGATTTTTTTAATATTTTTCCTTTAAAGGACATCGAATTACCTTTCTAACGGTGCCTTCCTTATTTGCCCTCGGATCTTCTCAGACAAAGGAGTTATGATTTTTTGAGCCTTTACTGTTTGAAACCCCTAGACCAGTGTGCAATATTCTATTTAGGCTATTTCGGCTCATCAGATGATTTTTATGAAATTTCAAGATATTTTTCCCAAAAGGTTCACAAAATTCCCTTTCTGGAAAGGTATTATCTATGATCCAACGATCCTAAATGAGCTTAGAATGATTTATTGAAATCCATCATACCCTTTTAATTATACATGCTACCAAAGCTAAGACAAACCTAACTTCAAAAATTAATTTCACCTAGAAAATGATTTTCTAGAATTTTTAGAATATTTTTATATTAAACCTTGTCGAGTTACCTTTCCAACGGTACCTCATTTACCCTCTAATATCTTCGGATGCACTTGAACAAAATTCAAAAATGAAGATGACATGATGTTATCCCTATTTTCAACTTAAGTTTCAAATCCCTTTTTATCGAAACGTTCAACTGTCTAAAAAATGTGCCCGGTTGATTCTCCCACAACATTAACCCCCTTTGACTTAGATCAAGATTAAAATACAAGAAATAGGACTTCATATTAAAATTTTCACTGGTGGATATATTCCAATTCCACTACTCAAAGGGGATACTCATGCCTTGTTTTTTAATCAAAGTTTAAATTTTCTTCTTGTTCCTAAATATTTTTCTAACTTTGGGGATACTTCAACCCTACTACTCTGAGGGGATACACTAACCACTTTTTTTTTTTAAAAAAAAAAGATAAAATTTTTTTTATTCCTAACTTTTGTCATAATTCTATTTTACAAGACACTCCAACCCCCTTCTCTAAAGGGATACTTGAACCCCCTTTTACCTCAAAAATGTAAAATTTTCTCTTTTTCGGGTGCCTCAAACTGTTTTGATAAAATTCATCTTTGTTCTTCAAATTACCACTGAATCTAGACTGGTCTCTAAAATTGTCATTTGGGTTATTCTTCAATAATCGAACGTAATTATGATATACATTTTAATCGCCCCTTCTTTTTTTATGTTCTTTTGTTTGTGATTGCTTGTTTATGATATTATTATATTTCTTATTTTTTGCCTCACTAACTTATTTCCTTTTGTAGTGTTATTGTGCATTCATATTTAGAATTCATTTTCTAATGAAATTTATGAGGTGATGTCTCATGTTGGTATCTCTTTAATGCCTAATAGAAATATCCAATTTTTAAAATCCAATCCGAACATTGTTTTCATAAAAATCCTTATATTCCTCACATCTTCGAAGTGCATAGGTGATCTAATTTTTTTAATAAAAAACCCTGGATTTACATTTTCCAAACCTTCATGCATTAAAAAGGATTACATCTAAATAGAGACCAAATGGAATTGATTTAATCAAGACCAAAGTGAGATATAGTTAGTAGGCATCGATTTTGGGCGTCATAGGGATGCTAGCCCTTCCCTACACGTAACCAACTCCTGAACCCAACAACCGAATCTCAAACTTCGTTAACCTTAAAATCAATGTTTCGAGTTTTGTAACTCGTGATATTGTTTTTAATAGGTGTCCAATCCTTCCTAGCCTAAAATGATTAGTGGCGACTCTAAGTTTATTCCTCTTCGTGGTGACCATTCGAGTCCAGTTGGATGAGCCACTCATCCAACGGTCCCTACCTCTTCATATCATCACGCCTAATCCAAATCCCAATCAAGGGATAGCTCAAAGGCTCGACCACAACTAACCATCACTTATTTTTAAGTCAAGCATGCTATGTCGTTCGGATCATCTAAAGTTTTAAAGGTTGGGCATGTGGTGATAGCTTGGTGACTCCATTGGGGACTATAGAGAGTTAGGCTTGTAACTAGCTATTTTTCACTCGATTCTTGATTTTTCGGTCTCCATGATTATTTAGATATAATTATCTTTTATTTTCTCCTACTAATCTCTTTTGTTTATGTTTTTGTCCTATGATTGTTAGGGATTATTCGTGCCTAAATAAATATTGATTCAAATAAATACGGTAATATGGGAGTGAAACAAAAAGGTTTGATTGTTTCCCTAACACACACGTGCACTTGCATTTGCACTAGATTCCCACCATACACCATGGTATGGTTAGTATCCTAATTATTAGGAGGAAGTTAGCCATCTGCCTTCGTGAGTAACCCTCCGCATTGGCATGGCAAGACCTTTCAGGATGTAAACTCCCTATGTCTCTTGTGAGCACCCCTCCACACTTGCATAGGAAAATACATCCACCGGATCGAACCCGTTCTACTAAACCCACGATGGGCCTAAGATCGGGGTACCTCAACTGTTCTTACTAGATGGAGGAATGATTTAGATACTAAAATATGCATCAGCTTAAACCTATTTAGTGAACCCTACATGCTAAACAATGTCAAGCCATATTGAATGCTACTAGAATAACCCAAAGATTAGGTCCACTCGGGGAAACATTTCTCATATATACCATTGGTTATGTGGGCGATGATGAGTGAACCTTATCACCCAGATTTGTCTTTTTATTTTCATGATCATTCCTTTAGGATATGCCATTATTTTCGATGGTAAATCCTCTTTTATAAGTGGTTCAGTACAAGTGAATGCCATTACCTTCAATGCCATCTTGAAATAGTCATATTGACTGAAATGAGCCATCATGATGCCCGAACAATGGCTTAGCATAAATGGTGATGAACGAACATAATCATTTAAATAGTCAGTCTTAGTCAACATGAGGTATTATGTTGCTTCGTGGAAAGGCAATTTTAATATGGACATGCTGGTATCTACTTGTTTAATGCCTCAACCTTTATATTCATCATGTCTGCCCTAGGCGTTGTACCACCTATTCTTGGGCAAATTTTGTGATACACTTTTGTTGCTATTCTTTCAATTCTTTATCTTTTACTTATTATTTTGTATTGGTTACTAACTCATTTTCTTTTTGCTTTTCTTTTTAACCATGCATCATTTCATCATAATTACTATCATCATGGGACAATTGGCTCTAATGGATCAGTGTTCACCAAGGGGCATCTGTCATGGAGCAATAATTCACTTCAGAGTTAAAATCCTTTGAAAAAGTCTGAGCATGGTTAGAGTGCTAACAGCGTGAAGGTAGGGATGTTTTAAAATCGGGACATGCCTCATTAGTGCATGAAAGGATCAAGATAGGATACCGTCAAAGTGATTGGCAAGATCTGAGGATCATATGGACTAATTGGGATAATACCAAAAGGGAATCATTCACTAAGAAATATGGAGATATCGCTCTTCTGCTTCAAGTTTGTTTGGATGTCAGTTTGTTACAAGTGGCCTCTCAGTTTTAGAATCCAACATACTTGTGTTTCACTTTTAATCATGAAGACTTAGTCCCCATGGTTGATGAATACACTGCATTACTGTACATTAAAAGGGCAAAGGTCGACAAGATATACTACAAAACATTGAATCCTTTAACCTTCAAGAAAAGGTTGGCTCAAATCCTCAGGGTAATAGAGTCAGATTGAGAGTCATATCAAAACAAAGGGGAACAGTGAATGCATCTTATGGGCCAATTTGAGAGAAGCAATGGCGAGTACCGTTGACATCCGAAAAATCCAAGATATCTACACTTTGGCAATATATGGTCTGGTTACATTCCCAAAGACATTGGGCTATGTTGAAGCTATGGTAGTAGATGTCTTTTCTTGCTTATGCTGTAACATTAATCCCACATCAACCATCCTTATCGAAGCTATTCAAGCTCTTAATTTTATGAAGAAATAGGAATAAGTCATTTCATTGGATGTGCACTGCTATTTCACATTTGGCTCGTCAATCACTTTAGCCTGAAAAAAAATAGGATGTTGTACTACTTCTAAGGTACTCAAGAAGGAATGGCCTCAAGACAAATTTGAAGAGCAATAGGTCTAAAATTTTTGAAACTTTAAGGGGGAGGAGGTAACGTGGAAGGCTTCTTAGTTTTTCCCATAAACGGTTATATATAGATGTAGAGATTACAACTATGTACCGCTCATGGGATTATGGGGAAGTGCTAGCTATGCCTTTCTTTTAGTTCTTTGAAAATTCCAGTGTCATCAATTCATCCCCTTCATCCAAGACTTAGAGTTGTAAGATTTCGATTATAGTGAGCCTGACTACAAGTAAAAAGTCTAGCTAGCCTTTTAAGCATGGAAACAAACCTATTGCATGGAGTGATATTAGAGAGGGATTAGTATGACCCCAGGATATGATGAATGGAGGATCTGTCATATTAATGATGCCATGCCCTTGTCTGGTATTAGGACATCACAAATGCCAGTTGATGAATTTCCCTTTGAGGTTGAATTACTTAAGTGAGAGTTCGAACAAGAGAAGGAGACCTTTGCCAAAGAGATTACTCGATTAAAAGAGAAAAATGGTCAATTGAAAATAGATCTTTACTTCAGGGATGGCGAGATAAGTAGGGCTATCAAGGAGAAAAACCACATCAATAAGGATCTTATGAACTTGAAAAGAGATTATGTGGCCCTTAATAAAGCAAGAAAGTCCTAAAGGCTTAGAAAGTCATCGATCGAATGGAGGATAAAAATTCTTGCTCTCGAGAAGGAACTACACCAATGGAGGGAAACTGTTAAGGCTAATAGGGAGAAGCTTGTTAGAGCCCAGGCTTTTACATTAACTTATCAAAGGAGGAATGAATGGTTAGAGGCTTGAGTTTGGAATTTAAGAGCAATCTAGGCCGAAACTAAAGTCCTAACACTCAGAATCCAAGACTTAAAACATTCACTTCAGGCTTGCCAAGACCAAGTCAATGGACTAGTGAGATCCTCTGAATAGCAGGAGTAAGAATGGCTTCAAGTGGTTGATCAAGCACGCCAAAACCATTAGGACTATCATCGCCATCTCACAGAGCAGATCCAAGCAGCTCAGTTGGACATTGAGAACATAATGGATATAGCCTGATCCCTAACACTTGATATCTTACCCACCGAAGCCCATGAGCAAGAGTTATTGTATTTTTGGGACCATATAATCAAGCAATGTAACCATGTCCATTTTCAGATGTGATCACATGTAATTAAGACATTTTGTTGCTTTGATGAAAGATACAATTAGTGAAGTTGTCCCTTTACCTAATTATCCTTTTTGCATTTGCATAATTAACCTAATCCTTTAATGGCTTTTATTCATTCATCCTCATTGCATCAAACATATGCATGAACATACCATAAAGGCCTAATCCGAAAATAATTTAAAGTGAAGGTGATCTAAAACACTGAATTTATAGTTTGCCATTGGTACAACACTTGTAATCATCCAAAAACAATGGAAAACACTCACCAGGCCAACATTGAGAGACTCAAACTCATGTATAAAGAGTCTTAAAAGCAGGCACTCTGTAAGAATGAGGAATTTTAAGCGCAGATCACTGAGCTAACTAAATTGCTATCCAATGCATTAAAGAAAAAAGGGTAAACGAGTACAGTCGAGACAGGGAAAGAACTGACCCATCCTGAAAGCAATTTAAATGATGGTACCGAGGCCATCAATGCTCAAGAAGGGGCACTACATGGACAGCACCCTTCGACAACGAACATCGCACAATCTTAGCCATTTATTTATATCAATCCTACAATAGTATCCCACTTAATTCAAGGATTTCAAGGCGCAGGCTCTTCATTGTCAAGGCTTATAGTCCTGAACCTCAAGAGCACATGGAGCAAGAAAAGGCAAAGAGGCCTTCAAAAAGTTACGAGGACTTAGATAAGTATCACTCATTAGAGAAACACCTTTGAGCGATGAAAGGAAGCAACAAATTTGGAATCATAGACATAAAGTCATTGGGGCTAGTTTCCAGCCTAGTCATCTCACCCAAGTTTAAAGTACCTGATTTGAAAAATATAATGGGACTACTAACCCTAATGCCTATCTTTGCATGTACTATCGTAAAATGATGGGACATGAAGAGAACTAGAAGCTGCTGATCCATTACTTCTAGGACAACCTGACTGGGGTAGCCTTTTGATGGTACATAGGACTTGATCATGTGAGAATTCAAACATGGGCAGACTTGGCGTGCATATTCCTTAAACAGTATAAACATGCGTCTGATTGGGTTCAAATTATCTTTTTCTCATGAACATGGAGAAGAAATCTTTTGAAAGTTTTAGACAGTATACTCAAAGATGGAGGGAAGAGGCAGCTTGTTCACCTTCCATTAACTAAAAAAGAAATAACAGTTATGTTTGTTGGCACCCTATGAGCTCCTTACAACAAAAGGCTAGTAAGAAGCACCATAAAAAATTTTACCGATATGGTCATATCAGGTGAAATAATTGAGAATGCCATTAAGAGTGGTAGGATATCTATTAGGGAAGCATCTAGATCGGCCAAAAAGACAGCAAATAAAGGTAAGGAAAAGGAAGTGAATGCTATAGGTGAGAACTATGCTAGGTTTAATCAAAGTCTACAACTAGCATAGCCTATATACTTCTCAAACATGTTGAGTATGGGTCTTATCCCTTATTCATCAGTGGTGGAACTAGTCCACGATACTAGGTTCGCTCCTGCAATGAGCATTGCACCAAATCCCGTGCAAAGTACGGCCTAAGATGCATAACCCCGCAATATGCACAATGCGAGAGCTTTGAATAACCAACAAGTATCTTGAGAAAAGAGCACTTTGAACCATTCCCTCACTTGTATAAAGAGATCTACTCTTGCTTATTGGCAGGCAAACTATTGGCTCTAGTATTCATGAACCTAAGATCACCATCGTGCCCTATATTGCATGATGTGAGCACTTATTATGAATACCATGCAAGAGTGCAAGGCCACTCCATTGAGAATTGCACTTCTTTCAAAAGAAAGGTGCAGGGTTTACCAAAAAAAAGAGTGATCAAGATTAAGCAAGGTCCTAGAGCCAATGTGGGGGCTAACCTACTCCCTAATCACGATGAACCAAGAGTGATGCGATAATCGATGGGAAAGGCTGTTGAATTGAAAAAAGTATAGCAGAAGTCAAAACCCTAATGAGTAAGGTCTGGCAAGCTTTCGTGAAAACTGGAATAGTAATAGATAACAAAAGTCAAAGAAGAAATGCCGTTAATACATCTTGCTGCCACTATGGTCGAGAACATAACTTGTAACATTGTCCATCATTCTTAGAGATGGTCCAAAGGATGATGGATCAGTCTGAAATTGAGATCTATGAAGAGTAGGATAGACATGATGATCCATCTATCAATGTTACTAATAAGGACAGACCCACCAATGGTCAGATCTCTAGTTACATGTCTCTTATAGGGATGAGAAAAATAGCTAACAAAAGTTTTAGGCAGTACACTATAAGATGGATGGAGGAGGCTACTCAAATTCATCCCTTACTGATAGAAAAAGAGATGATGTTTAGATTCATTGGCACGTTGCAAGCCCCTTATTAGGAAAAAGTAGCAAGAAGTTCCCAAAGAACTTTATGGATATGGTCATACTTTGTAGGAGATCGATGAGGCCATGAAAAATGAATTGGGAAGAAAAAAATATTTACAAAGACAAAGGGAAAGAAAAGATGAAGGTTAGTAAGTAATCAAAATCTAGCATTGAAGCCAATTCGCCTCTAGCTGGTGCTGAGTTAAACCTAAAGGAAATGATCATTGAAGAAAATTGCAAGATTATGGCAAACATAAAAGAAGTTCAAACGCCAATGAATTCGGTTTGGCAAATCCTGGTGCAAGCTAAGTTACTTAATACAACGAGAAGATAGAGGAAAAGATTGACAACTTCTATGACTTCCATACTATTTACAGCTATACTCTTCAAACATGCAAAGAGTTTCGCACAATGGTTTAAAGAATGATAAACTAAGGTAGCATCGAATTCTATGATGAAAAGCATGCCCTACATACTGAGTCTGCAAAAGCAACACCATCTGTTAATGCACTAGAAAAAGAAGAGTGCAATCTCCCTTATGGGATTAGAAAGCTGTTGATTTTGTATGAAATTAACCAAGAGTTAAAGTTGACCCCGTTTAGCCTCTACCAAAGATGATTATTCAACTTCTATCTCCCTTCCCGTATAAAGATGATAACTTGGAACTATGAAAGCAAAACCTTAATCATTGGAGAATCTAGCCAGCAAGCAGTAAGTGTTAACCTTTTAAGGGTGAGTCACCTAACTTAGAACGATCGATTTTATGCCTAACAGCATAAAAAAGTAGCACTTAGAAAGAGAATGCCAATCTTGTTTCTCAAGCACCGAAGTCTACAACCAAAAACTCAGATTCGATAGCTATCAAAGATCCAATGAGCTAGAAAGAAGCTACGAAATTCCTCAAATTCAACAAGCACAGTGAATGTAGCATTGTTGATCAATTGAATAAGCAATATGCCAAGATATCTATGTTGTCACTACTGTTGAATTCAAAAGCTCATAGGAATGCCCTCTTCGAGGTTCTGAATGAGGCCTATGTCCCTCCAACATCTCTATAGGTCAGTTGGATTGCCTAGTGAACAACATCACTGTCGACAATTATGTATCTTTCAATGATGAAAAAATCTCGCATGGAGGAAGAGGAAATTACAAGGCCCTCCACACCACCATATATTGTAATGGCAGCATGTTGCACAACGTGCTCATTGATAACAAGTCGACTTTAAATGTAATGCCTATGTCATGCTTGAACAAGCTCTCTATTGATGCATCTCATATCCAAAATAGTCATATGATTGTGCAAGCATTTCATGGAACTTACCAGAATGTTGTCGAAAACATCACCATTCCACTCCAAATCAGCCCATGTACTTACGAAGTTAACTTCCATGTGATAGACATTGCTCTATCATATAACTGCCTGTTAGGAAGGCCATGGATTCATTCTGTTGGAGTAGTGCCATTATCTTTGTACCAAAAGCTGAAATTCATCATCAAGAATAAAGTTGTTAGTATTAGAGGAGAGGAAGATATCATTGCTGCTACCTCAACTGATGCCCCATCTGTTAAGCCCGACGAAGATAGCCTAGAATCCTCTTTTTAAACCTTTGAGTTTGTCAATGCAACTTATATCTAAAAAGGATTGCCAATAGTTTAGCCTCACTTATCAGAGAGTACTTACATAGGTTTGAAGTTAATTGTCGATAAGAGTGCCTAAACCAAAAAAGGACTGGAGAAATGCCTTCAAGGAATTGTTAAAGCCTTAAAAATGGTCAACCAAATCGATAAAAGAGGGTTAGGATTCAAGCCTAGTGCATAGTAGAAAAAAAAACAAGTTCAGAAGAACCATGAAAGAATAGTGGCTCATTTGTCAAGACGAGACTTAGAGGATGAGCCAGTGATATTTATTAGACATTTTAGTGGTGAATGAAATCAAGAGGGGGTGAATTGATTTCTCAAAATTTTAGTAAATTAAAACTTTGATAAATAAACTTAAGAAATCTAAACAATAAACTTTGGAGTGCAAGTTAGTGAGTAAAAATCAACAATTAAAAAAAAGGAAAAAAGAAGCAAACTCAATGATTTATAGAGGTTCAGCCTTAATTGCTTATGTCCTCTACCTCGGCCTCACTTGCCTCAGATTTCCACAATTCACTAACTTGAATTGTTTACCTTTCAAGGATAAAGTATAACCTTTACATCCTTATTTTTCAAGGCTAAGATAGAAACCTCTACCCTTTATCTTTTATGGCTAAGATAGAACCCTCTCATATTACTTTTGAAGGCTAAGTAGAAACCTTCTCTACTTTTCAATGGCTAAGTAGTAACCTCTTCTTTTTACAAGGATTTGAGTGTAAACAAATAAAACCTCTAAAGGTTAGGTGTTTACAAGAATTTTGGCTCAAAGGAAATATGTATCTAAAGATACAAAATGAAGAATACAAAAATAGAAAGAATTAATCTTATACAAAGATAAACTACTCAGCAAAAATGATGGAGAAAATGAAAGGTATGACTCTAAGTATAATCTCTTGGTTCTTCTTATTGTTAAAGGTGTTGAAGTGGCTTATTTATAGCCTTGATCATGATTTTAGCCGTTGGGAACATTTGGTGAAGGAATATAGCCATTGGAGCCTTGAAATTGTCATTTCCCATTGTTTGTCATTCCTCTGTATCGATACAATTAAGTCAGTATCGATACATTGTGTTTAAAGGTCCAAAATATGACCATTAAACAGTCTTGTATCGATACAAAAAGATCTGTCTTGATACATGAACAGTCTTGTATCGATTCAAAATGCTCTATCTCAATACATGAACAATGATTTCTGCATTTTAAGGTTATTTAGCTACTACCAAGTATTGTATCGATACATACACATAGTGTATCGATACATTTACATGAAAATCAATTTTAAAAGGTTTTTAATGACTCTAAAACATGTAAAACTTATCTAAAAAATGTTTTATATAAAAATATATATAAAGAACATGTTTTTGAGTGCTTGAAGGAGTTAAAACACTTTTTAGTATTTTTCAAAGTGTTTACAAAATATTTCATGGAAAAATAC
>JBBYHL010018796.1:0-11274 GCA_038381835.1 Adansonia madagascariensis
GGAGTAGGTAAGGTAGGCGAAAATAGAGACAATTTATGAATGTTTCTGAAAATGTCAACATAATTTAAGGCATCCTTGCCTTAGCCTACAAATGGACAGCTTTCATTTGCCATAATTACATAATAATAAGTGAATACTGTAAAAACCTTTCAAAAACACATCGCCAGATACTACCACATAATAATAATAATAAATCATCAAACGAAAAAATCATTGACTCTTATTAGGTTACAGAAATTAACATTCTAATGATCAACTATTTTATGTGCAAAAATGAAACATAACACACAGCTACTGAAAGACTTAACAAGATAATTATTTGAATGCAAATGAAATAGATATTATGAGAAAAGTAAAAGAGAAATCATATTAAGTATAAATGAAGGACACCAAAATCCAAGGACTAAAATAAACTAGGTATATAACCGACATATTCAGATGAACTTCTTAGAATAAGTTAAAGCTGGATAAGATCTTTCCCTTTAAATTTTTTTTTTTTTTACATATTTATTAAAGGGAAAATGTTAATTATAGTAGGGTTGCATTCGAACACTTTTATGGGGGGTGTGTTTGAATGCATCACATTTCTTTTTTTTTTTTTTTTAGATTTTTCATTTACAAGAATCCAAAATTTAAAGAGTCATTCACATGCACTATGAGGTGCATTCTAGTGCCTGTTGCTTTGAATCAGTCTTCATTTTCACCACTCAAATGTGGTAATTTTCATCGGCAAAAACAGGATAAAAGCTTCGATACCAATTGTTGCATATTTTTTGTAAAGAACACATAAATAGAAACATAATTGGGAGACAGAAGGAAGGTTCTAAGCTACCATACTGTTCATATGCACTTTTTGCAAAGCTTATTTAATTGTTCAACTACGACAAAGGCTTTTTTTGGACCCCTTATATTCTCTTTTACGTGACCTAAATGACACAACTTAAACAAAAACTTCAACTATTGCGAACACATTTCTGACACAATTAACAACAAAAAAAAAACGCTCATAGCTTAGCTCATAAACAGATCAATATAGGGCCACTAAGTCAACATAAACTCATAAACAAAGTGGCACTTGCCCACGTCCAAAATAGTTCCAATCAATTGATTCGTTTCATTAAACAATGTCTTCAACTAATACAAAGAAGTCTATCACCAAATGTTCTGGTTTGGATGACGAAACGATCTTTATACTTCACCGACCGTGAGAAACAAACGGTTCTGTAATTGTTAACGAAGGAACGGTATGTCTTTCGGTTATTAACTCATCAGAAGCACCCACTTCGTTTGATCCTCTAGGGAATTCTTGGGCTTTGATAGCAGAGCTTATGTTATCAGGCAAGGAAGCAACACCATCCAAGTAGGATATTACACTAGACATGCTAGGCCTAGCCACAGCCATCGGGCGCGAGCAAAGCAAGCCAAGCTTTAATACCAACTCTGCTTCATTACCACCAATCCATTTTCCAACCTCCGATCAACGGTCGTTAAAATGTCTCCTCTATCCCAGCAATCCGTTATCCAGTCAACAAGAAACCTTTCATCTGGTGCCGCTTGGGGTTCAATCGGCCTTCTACCACAAGCAACTTCAAGCATAAATGTTCCAAAAGCATATACATCAGTGCTCCTGAGAGTGCCTCCTACATGGGAGGTTTGAGGATCATTTCCAAGGTCACATAATTTCGTAAGGCCAAAGTCCCCCAACCTGGCGTTCATATCACCGTCTATTAGCACATTGGCGGGCTTGATGTCTCTCTGAATGATAACTTGTATCCATTGTTGGTGCAGATAAAACAGCGTAGATGCCACGTCTTTGATGATCTTGAAACTCTGTCTCCAATTAAGGTTGCAATCAGGTAGGCGATAAAGAAATCTGTCAAGGCTTCCATTAGGCATATAGTCATAAACCAAAAACAATTCATGCTTGCGCCTGCGATAACCGAGGAGTCTAACCAAATTCGGATGCCTGAGGCGGCCAATGGTTGCAATCTCAGCCACAAATTCTCTCATCCCTCGTCTTGAATCATGAGAAATCCTTTTGACAGCAATTTGTATATTGGATGACGGTAAAACATCCTCATATACTCTACCAAATCCACCTCTCCCTAGAACTTCCTTTTCTTTAAAGCCCTGTGTTGCTTTGAATAGATCTTTATAAGAGAATCAAGGGGGATTGAAGGTCAAGTTTAAAGGATGAAGCAAGGTTTTTCTTATTTTATGGGGATTCAATTGTTATTTATTAATATAATTAGTTTAGAAAGAAAATGAAATTAAGCAAAAATCAAATTAAGCAAGAAAGAAACCCCATTTTTTTTATAGACCTATAACATTACAGACATAATGATTAAGCAAATTATTATTAAAAAAACACGAAATATAAAATTAATATAAAATATAAAAATATTTATATAATAAAAATTATTAATTTATTAAAATTTATATAAATAAAATAATTTTAAATATAATTATAATAGATAAAATTTATAAATATATTATAATTTTTTATATGTATTTTCTTAAATGATGTGTTTTTTTAATAAAAAAAACATAAAACAAAAGTATATAAGAAGAAGGGAAAAGATGACAAGGCAAAAAAAAGTTGAGATGTAAGGGAGATTGGGGAAAAAGAAAAATTGGGTTTTGCAAGGACAGTGTGATAGCGGCTATATTAGTAGGAGCGTCATGCTTTGAAAAAGGTGACGTGTTGTTTGTCTTAGCCTCCTAGGCTTGATGTACACTACAATGGAAGGGAATAATATATAATAAAATATTTATATTAAAAAAATTGTGAAAAATACCATTGTCTTAATCGACTTCGTTCAGGCCTTAAGGACGTTTCCCGGGGTTTTCCGGTCAGCACAAAGAAGTTCCTCGGCTTTAGGGGACATGAGGACTTAATTGTACCAACAGATTGTTGGTGTAAATGTGAACCTTCCCTTTTTTTTTTTAACGTTTTATTTTCTTTTCTCCTTTTTTTTATAAATAAATACAAGAAATAAACAATCCTTTATGTTTTAATTTGAAGTAATTTTCTCAAAATATAATTAATTTATAAATATATAAAATATTTATTTAAATTGATTTTATAAAAACTATTTTTAATTTTTTTTTTCTTTCCTTGTTTCTCTTTTTTTTATTTATCATCTTTATAAATAAATTCAAATATAAATAATAATTTATATTATGATTTAAATTAATTTTATAAATAATAAATAATTTATGAAAAATATAAAATATTTATTTACATTAATTTTCTAATTTTTTTACTTCTTCCTATATTATATTTTTCTTTTTTTCCTCCATATAAATAAATACAAAAATAAATAAATATAATATTATAATTTCAATTAATTTTATAAAATTAAATAATTTATAATATATAAAAGACTTATTTGCATGAATTTCGTAAAAAATAGTTTAAGTATTTGTTTTTTTGCCTTTTGCTCTTTTTCTTTTCCTTTTTTCTTGTTTATAAATAAATGTAAAGAAAAATAAATAATAATTTATATTTAAATAAAAAAATAATTAATTTATAAAAATCAAAACTATTTATTTATATTAATTTATAAAAATAAATTTTCGTTTCTTTATTTTTTATTTAATGTTATAAAAATTAAATATAAATTTTTTTGTAATAATTAAATATCTATAAAAAATTATTTTATTAAATTAAAAAATATTTTCCTTTTTCTTCTTTCTTTTCTCTTTCCATTTTATAAATAATTTAATTTTACAAAATAGTAAACAATTTATCACATATAAATATTTACTTAGATATTCTTTTGTAAATATATTTTTTCTTTTTTAATTTTTCTTTATATTTTCTCCGCCTAACTCTCCCAAAAAAAAAATAAATAAATAAAGATTGGACTCCTTGCCACTAGTTGGACCTTCGAAGGGTCAGCCTGCCATTCGTAATGGCTAATAGGCCTTGCAAAAGGCCGATTTGTACCCTCCAGCTAGATCAATGGGGGCCCAATTTGGTGTTTCCTGGTGGATATGGTAGTTGTCGTCTAAACTTTATTAGAGTTGGCATAAATAAATATAGGTTTTTAATAAAATAAAAGTAAATAAATATTTATATTTTATATATTATTTTATTTTTGAAATTTTAATTTAAAATATAATATAAATTACTTTTTATTCATATTTATTTATAAAGAAGAAAAAGGAATAAAAGAAAAATTTTAAATATTTTTATAAAATTAACGCAAATAAATATTTTTGTATTTTTATAAAATTAATTTAAATTATAATATAATTATTTTTTATTTTTTATTTATTGATAAAGAAGAGAGGAAGAAAAAAATGATAATGAAGAAATAAAAAATTTAAAAATTAACATAAATAAATATTTTATTTTACAAATTATTAATTTTATAAAATTAATTTAAGCTATAATATAAATTTTTATTTATGTTTTAGTTTATTTATAAAGAATATAAGGTGTACAAACAAAATAAAAGGGAAAGAAACTAAACATCAAAAGTAGCCTGTATAAAGTTAATTTAAATAGATATCTTATATGTTTATAAATTAATTACTATTTCACAAACTTCATTCAAATTATAAATATAAATTATTTTTTATTTAGTTATAAAAAAAAGAAAATATAATAAATTTTGAAAAAGAGAAAAGAAGGAACAAAGAAAAAAGTTACATATCATATGCTATCTATCACTTAACGCCCATTCTCATGGTGTGCTAATAGAAGGACTACATTAATACCAAACTTAGAAATCGGATATCTAATCAATACATTTTAAAATTTAAAAATTAATATAAAATATGACCTAAAGTTTAGAGACTATCGGTATAATTAACTCTAAGAAGTAACTTCATGAAGGTCACATACAATGAAGACTCCATATTTTTTTCGAATTTGTTGAACTAGCACGATTTTGTCGACAATATTTTTTTATTAAAAATTTATTCATTATTCAAACTCAATCATTTCATCACTGTTTTATCCATAATAAAACTATTAAAGTTGCAGGGCTTCTCCCTTGGCATGTCAAGTCAAGATTTTTCTCAAAGCAAATAAAAATTTTATATGTTTGTATTTATGTTAATTTTTAGAATGTTTAAAGTATTATAAATTTATATAAAATTTAACATTTTAGTAATTTATTTTATAAAATTTTTACTTGTTAATAATTTATTTCATAGATTTTGACATGTTCGCATGTAGAGAAAAAGAGGAGGAAGAAGGAACAAAGAGAAATTTGTATGTTCGTGTTTGTGTTAATTTTTTTGAATATTCCACGTATTGTAAATTTATATAACTTTTTTTTATATAAATTTGTATGCATTAATATTTCATTTTATATTTACTGACACGTTCATTTATTTGTGACATTTTTATTTCACTTTTAATGTCGTGTTATATTTTGATTATTCTTCATATTATTTTTATATCATATCTTAATTTATCTCTTTTTTTTTCATAGTTTATCATAATAATTTAATTTTTTCACTTAATACATTTACTTGAGAATAGAATAATTTCATCAACCATACGTTAATATTGATATCATGTCCATAACTTAAAAAAAAAAAAAGGCAAGAGAAATAGAGAATGAAAGGAAAGAAGAAAAAAAAGAGAAATTTGTGTGTTTGTTGTGTTAATTTTTCACATATTCAAAGTATTATAAATATTTATTTGTATAAATTTCTACGCATTAATAATTGTTTTATATATATTTTGTCACGTTGTATATATACAAAAAGAGAATGAAAGGCAATAAAGAAGGAAAAAAAAATTTTATGTGTTTGTGCTAATTTTTTTTGCATGTTTAAAGTACTATAAATTTTTATATAAATTTTTTATGCATTAATATTTTGTTTTTATGTATATTTTGACACCTTTCTTTATTTGTGGTGTGTTCTTATTATTTTTCGTGTTGTGTTAGGCTTTTATTATTTTTCATATTTTTTCTTGTCATGTCTTAATTTATATAATATTTTGCATATTTTGTCATAATAATTTAATTTTATCCCTAAATTAATTTATTTAAGAATTAGATCATTACACAAGCCATACATCAATATAAATATTATGTCCAAAACTTTTTTAGAAAAAAAAAAAGAAAAAAGAAAATTTTGTGTATTCATGTTAATTTGTTTGGTGTTCAAAGTATTATATAAACTTTTATTTTTTAAATTTTTATGCATTGACAATTTATTTTATGTGTATTCTGACACTTTCATTTATTTGTTAAGTGTTTACATTATTTTTCATGTTATGACATGTTTTAATTATTATTTATATTATTTTCATGTCATATTTTAATTAATTTCATATTTTACATAGTTTGTCATAATAATTCAATTTTAGTCATAAATTTATTTACTTAAGAATTGGATCATTGCATCAGTCATATATTAATATAAATATTATATCCCAAACTTAAGTTCGCTTTCCTACAATAAAGCACAAGCATTTTTCTAGTATTTATAGTAATAAGATTGAAATTGATTTCTATATATGATCCGTTGGAATTAGAAGTGTTTATGAATTATACTAGGTTGAGCTATGTTCTGAAAAATTTTTCTCTTACCAAAGTCTGAGTGGGTCAGGCTCGAAAGTCCATATCATTACTCAAAATATTATTAAAAATTTTAAAAATTATTTTTATATTTTTAAAGATAAGTATAGTTAACCAATCTCTTAGTTTCTTGATTATTTTAACTTTATTAAAAACTATTTTATCTATATATGAAATTACTAGAAGACAAATGATAATAGCATACCACCTATAATAATTGCACTATAATTAATCAATCAACATTTAGAGTTATATAAAATTCATCAAAATAGTATGTAGAACCTACACTTATAAATAGTAAATTGCTACATAATTTTTGAATATAATTGAATAATTATAATATTGTGATAAAAAGACTTGTAGGTGAATTGCTCCCAATGAAGGGTGACAGTTTGTTGCTTTACACTATGCATGAAACCAAGCATGAAGTCACTTGAGAATGAATTTCAATAACCTTTAAATTTGCCCCTAATAGTCTGACACTAACACTGAATTTGATTACTATTATATATGTTTGCCTCTATGCTTTATTCATTGTTAAAAAATTAATAGATGTACTAGCTCTAGTATGCGATCACATTTTTCTTTTTCTTCTTCTTTTGCATTCTTTTTTTTAATAAAAATGTTTACAAATAGAGAATCAAAGAAGAAATCACAAATGTTAAAATTCAAATTTCAATTTTGTTAGTTATCATTTCTTAACAATGAATATATAAATTAATTAGATTAAACTTCAAATTTAAAAGAGTTTACGAGTCCGTTGCTGGAGAAAAAAATTAATAAATATGTTATGTAGCTTACCCATTAAACCTTTTTGAAGAAGGTTCTGTTACCAACATGTTTACTTCTATTGTGAGTGATGTATTTGGGCTCAAAACCCTCTGCGCTATTAAAACTTTCTAAGGCCTGTCTCATGACATCCAAATTGAAAGAAATAAATTGAACAAGTGCGGTCGGTCCCTGTTAGGACGTAATGTTTTTTTTTTTTATTTTTTTGGTGATAAGAAGAAATAACTTAGAAAAGGTGACAATGATGAAGGCTCTGAATTTAAACTTCGAGTGTGTTCGACTACATGATTTTATTGACAATTCTCTTGCTCGTCATGAGGGTTGATTTGATCTCAATCAACCTTGGTCCACAAGATCTATGACAGTTGGATAAAAAAATAGAGAGGAGGAATTCGGGATATTGAGAAAGGACAAGGGAGGTCGGTTTGGCGTGAGACTAATCTGCCACAGATTTGCCTCATGCCAATAAGATCAACTATCAACCGACATCCCACTCCACTTCTCTCCTTCTTTTTTTCGATCCATTTCTCTCTCTCTTTTTAATTTTAATTTTTTTTCATATTTTTCTAAAAAATAAAAAATTTTCATTTTTAATTCAAAAATAAGAAAGTATTTTTATTTGTAACATTTTTAAACTTTAAAATTTTTAAATTCTCAAATTTTTAATTCAAAAAAAGGTTTTTTTTTTTAAATGTCAAAATGTTGACTTGGCATTTGCTGACATGAAAGTTACCAAATGTCAAATTTTAATTGGATAAAAAAGACATGTCATCGCACTCGTAAGTTTTAGACTAACTTGAATGATGAAATATAACTTCAAGTAATTAATCATAATTTTTTTTAAGTATCAAATCGTAAAAAATAATATAATTTAGAGTCAATTAACATATTAATCCTAAAAAATTAAAGTTTTGAGCCTAAAGGAATTTCCGAATGGGAAGTGACATAAATGTCTTGAAGTTAAACAGTAAAAAATGATTGTATTAGTTAATTTAGGTGGTCTTTGATACAAGACTTTCAGTCCAAAAATCATGATAATTTGTACATGGTGAATGGATTATTATGTTTGGTATCAGATGATTGTCTTGAAGAATGATTAATACTTAAAAAAGTAGGAAACTTTTATTGCTAAGATGAAATAATATGTAAAATCAATTATTGTCAAGATAATATTAATCATTTAATATGTGAATTAAAAAATTATTTTTAAAAAAAATTATATTTATTTTGTATTATAATTTTTATATTTTTAAACTAATATTTATTTTACCAAATTTAAAAAGTAAATTTAGTGCTTTCTTCTAATTTTTCCCTTTTATAAATGTTTGACATATATATATATATATGTATATGTATATATAACAAGTCCTTTTGTCTTCTTTAATTATCATTTTAATAGATTTAATCTTTTAAAATTTTTTTACATAATTTATACTATTAATATTAATTTACTTATCAATAAATATATTTGTTAATTTTGAATTTTAGTTACATCTAATTATAAATTAAATAAAAGATTTACTAATATTTTATAAATTATTATTTATGAATAGCATTGAAATAATTAACTTATGTAATTTTTAAAATACGTATGATTATTTTGATACCTTTCAACACAATAATATTTAATTTTTAATAACACTAAACACAATGATCTTCTATTTCTAAGAGTTAATGATTATCAAATAAATTGATCACAAATCACGGGAGATAACATCACTCCAATAGTAAGCTCACTTTGATGATTACATTACCATTGTGATGTCGAAAATAATATTAAACACTTCCATAAGAAATACAAGAAATGTCAGATCTGTACCGGTAAAATTCATGCTCCTCCAAATTCTTTGCATGTTTTTTTTGAGTGAATCATATTATTCGTATTATAATAATAATATAATATTATATTAAATTTAAATAAATTAATTTTAAATATATTAAATATATTATATCATATATAATACATATAATAATTATATTATATTTTAAAATTAAATAAATTTATATATTTATATTATATTCATCTTTCGACTAATTTTATTGCATAAAAAAAATTAAGCCACAACATATATTACCGTGTGTAGCTATAATGTGCGAGCTGTTGGAAGTATTCTATGCTTTTTCCAATGTGAACTGAAATACTCTCTCTTAAATGCGTGTGGACCCACCCAATTGATGCACATATGTTCGAAAAGTCATCCTTCAGGTATAGAGGAAGTCTATGGGAGGGTGAGTCCACCAATTCGTGGCAGAACGTTAATTTCATGGATACGAAGTTCATATGAAATCTTCCCATACTGTATGTATGTCTTTTTTTTTCATTTATTTGATTTTCTTTTTGTAGTTATTAAAGCCTTTCTCAACAAGTTTTTTTATACAAATATAGATAATTTTTTTTTTATTTTTTGATATACGCTGTTTTTAATTTAATTTTAAAAATATATTTTTTTTATTTCGCATTGAGAAGCGAGAAAGCAAATACGATAGAAAAATTATAAAAAAAGTAAATTAACAAATAGTTATTAAATAAAAGTGTAAGCAAAAAAAATAATTTCAAAAAAAATGATATTTATTAATATTATTAATAAAGAGAGTGAAATTATCTATCTACCCCTCTTTGGTCTGCTAATCGACTATCCCTTATATATATTTTTACATAAATTATGTATAAATATATAAATTATCTATCGTGTCAGAAGAAGGAATCTGATTTTTCATACATATATCATATCTCTCGAATTCTAAGAAAAATAGTAGTCATTAGTCAAATATTATCTGTCGTGTCAGAAGGAATCTGATTTCTCATGTATTTGTCATATCTCTCAGGTTCTAAGAAATCTATTAGTCATTAGTCAAATATTATCTGTCGTATCAGAAAGAATCTGATTCTCCATGCATTTGTCACATCTCTCGGGTTTCAAAAAATCTATTAGTCATTAGTTCAATATGATATAAACTACTAACTTTAAATGACATAAAAACATGTTATATAAATGATAAGAATGCAGATGAAAAATAGAAATTATACAAGAATTGAACATACATATTATACAAATAATTGAACTCGAAAGATGTGATATTGTATGGGGTATCGGATTTCTTCTGACATGATAGAAAAAAGAAGACTAATGCCTAATAAATTTCTTCGAACCCGAAAGACGTGATAGATGCATATCTTAGAACCTGAAAGATGTGACATTGCATAGGGTATCAGATTCCTTCTGACATAATAGAATACAAGAAGATTAATTCCTAATAAATTTTTTGAAACCCGAAAGACGTGATAGATGCATGTCTTAGAACTCGAAAGATGTGCATATGCATGGGGTATCAGATTTCTTCTGATGTGATAGAAAAAAGAAGACTAATGCCTAATAAATTTCTTAGAACCCAAAAGGCATGATAGATGCATGTCTTAAAACCCAAAAGACATGATAGATGCATGTCTTAAAACCCGAAAGACGTGACATATGCATGAGGTATCGGATTTCTTCTGACATGATAGAAAAAAGAAGACTAATGCCTAATAAATTTCTTAGAACCCGAAAGATGTGATAGATGCATGTCTTAGAGCCCGAAAGATGTGACATATGCATGGGGTATTGGATTCCTTTTGACATGATAGAAAAAAGAAGACTAATGCCCAATAAATTTCTTGGAACTCGAAAGACGTGATAGATGCATGTTTTAAAACCCGAAAGATGTGACATATGCATGGGGTATCGAATTCCTTTCGACATGATAAAAAAAAGAACACTAATGCCTAATAAATTTTTTGGAACTTGAAAGATGTAACATTGCATGGGGTATCAGATTCCTTCTGACACGACAAAAAAAGATGACTAATGCATAGATTTTTATTTTTACTCCATTATAAATACCTTAGTTCATTACTCTCATTTTCATTCACTTTCATTGTCATATTCTTTTAAATTTG
>JBBYHL010018806.1:0-11273 GCA_038381835.1 Adansonia madagascariensis
TTATTTGTTTACACTCAAATCCTTGTAAAAAGGGGAGGTTACTACTTAGCCATTGAAAAGTAGATAAAGTTTCTACTAAGCCTTCAAAAGTAGCGAGAGAGGGTTCTAGCTTAGCCACAAAAGATAGGGGGTAAAGGTTTCTATCTTAGCCTTGAAAGATAGAGAGTATAAAGGTTATACCTTGTCCTTGAAAGGTAGACAACTCAAGTTAGTGAATTATGGAAATCTGAGGCAAGTAAAGCCGAGGTAGAGGACGTAGGCAATTAAGGTCGAACCTCTCTAAATCTTTGAGTTTGCTTCTCTGTCCCTTGTCTTTAGTTGTTTATTTCTATTCACTAGCTTGCACTCTAAAGTTTATTGTTTAGATTTCTCAATTTTATTTATCAAAGTTTTAATTTACTAAAATTTTGAGAAATCAATTCACCCCCTCTTGATTTTATTCACCACTAAAAGGTCTAACAAGATTAAAACCTTGTATTGATACTTAAATGAGAACGATTAACCAAGTTAGTTTAAAACAATTTTATTTAGAATTTAGTTATATAATTAGAAATGAAATTTTTTTTGTTTATTTTTTATTTATTATTCTATTTGTTATCGGTCTAATAGTTATTGTTTCAAAATAAACATGAAACATTTGGTTGTCCAAAGGCATAAAAAGCTTGGAAGCAAATGAATCCTGATAAACTGTTAAATAATTTTAATCTATTAAATAATATTAGACATGCAAAAGTTATTTTAGAGTTTAAATAATTTTATATAGTAGAGTGGTGGATGATATATGGCATGTGCATTCCTGATTTACAAAAACTAGTAGTTACAGTGCTTAGTCAAATAACTTTTGTATCAAACTAAGAACAAAATTAGAGCATATTTAGCAATATTCACACCAAGGTAAGAAATAGGTTAAAGTTTCAAAAACTTCAGAATCTAATGTATACCTATTACAACATGAGGCTAAAGATAAGACATAAAAAAAGAATAAGCGTTCAAGAGATAAATGCTAGTTTAAATTCTATTAGCCTTGATCATATATTTAAAGATGATAATCCACTAGCAGAATGGTTACAAGAAAAAAAATCCTTTGCTAGATGGTAAAAATTCTAATTGGTTGCCTGCGGATAATTCTAATGATGAGATGAATATTGAACAATCACATCAATCTCATAAATGAGATGTGCCTCATACAAGTTTAAGCATAACAATGAGCCAAAGTGACGATGGTGAGGGTTTAAGTCCACCTAATGAAGGTGATGATGGTATGGTAATATTGTTGCTAATTTTAGTGACGATAGGGGTGAAAATAGACCTTGTAGCCTATTTGAAAGAGAATTTAGGTTTGTTGCCACTAGTGAATATCGAAAAGATAGAAGTGTTAGAGCTCCATCAAAAGGAAAAGGCAAGAACCACTAATATGACCTCATGGTTGTCTACCTACTCATGGTTATTATCCACCACATTATCCTTATCAATCCTAAATGTATCCTCCACCACAGATGTATCCCCCACCTCAAATGTATCATCCTAAAATATATCCTCCACCTCTAATGTATCAAGGAGAGAACGTCCATTTATATGGTTTTTTTTTTAGATAAAGGCCACAAGAATAAGGTCAAGGTAATTGTGAAAATGAAGGTGAAGAATTTGATCCTCATTGTATCAAGGAGAGAACGTTTAAAAATGAAGGTGAAAAATATATCCTCCACCTCCAATGTATCAAGGAGAAAACATCTGTTTATATGGTTTTTTTTAAGATAAAGGCCACAAGAATAAGGTCAAGGTAGTTATGAAAATAAAGGTGTAGAATTTGATCCTCATTGTATTTCAACATATGGTAAAAATTAGGGTATGTCTCAATATTTTATTTTCTCAATTATTAAATATAAATGCTTGACATTTTGTATATTTTTGTATTGCCAATTATTAATTTTCCTATTTCCTAAAAATTCATAAATAAATATGGAACTTTTCTAATATGAATATTCTACTATAATGACAAAAAGTTAGTGAATAATTTTTTCTCATATAAATAAATTTTCTTAAAGTGTCATGAACCACATCAGAGCTTGACAATCATCTAATCACTGAAAAATTGCATTTGAAAACTTAGAGTAAAGTATCTTTTGGCCAACCTCATAAAAAATGTTGTCCAGCATTGTACCTTGAAGGGCCACTTGAGTAGTTTCAAATATTTTTGGTCTAGCCTAATTCACAAAGGTGAAAAATGGAAATGCCTGCAACAAAATTCCTTTAATTCTATTAGCTTCCTAGAACAAAGCATTACAACAAGTGAAAAAGAACAACCAATGACACTTAACGCTTAATTTACCTCTAATATAATTAAGAAATATATTAATAAAAATCAATTGGCAAATTAAAATTCAAAAAGATAATCTTAATTACATTTGTTTTCAATGAAACACATTATTGCCACTGAATGGTGCCATAATTGGTTTAGCAAAGCATCTGTCGCTTGTGACTACTCAAAAAAGTTCTCTTTCAGTATGAATTCTGAAACAAACTATACAATTACCATTTTTATTAAACTCAATCCATGAAGTGAGATTAAGATCCATAGAAAGAGGACAAATCACTTGTTATTTTTCCTTTTCATCTTAATAACAATGCCAAAAATACAATTTCAACAATCCATGATAAATATGGATAGAGTCAAAGCTAAAAACCTTTATCGGGTCAGGCTACAATGAACAAAACTATAAAGCATAAAATCAAAGTCATGCCGTGGCTTCGACAAATCCAGTGCGCCAAAATACAAGACCCAGGAGAACCTGGTAGGGCTTTTGGTCCCGTATTAGAGCTAAGATAGGAAAAGGCAATAGTTATGGCAACCCTTTGAACAGATCCCACAACACTACGCACAACCCTTTGAAAAGGCAATAGTTTGGTGAGCCATAATAGCCATATTATCTGTCAAGTGGTTCTCAAAAGTGAATTAGAACTCATGGTTAAGACAGATATAAGGTTATAATTGTCTGGCTTACCATTAATAGCTAGGTTGTTCATACCAAGGCTCACTTCAAGTGAAAAAGCCAAATGCAATGTTCGAGTTACTCCAAGCCTATCTTGGAATATAAAAGTTAAAGGTTAAAAAATACAGAAAAGTAATCATTAATTAGGGGGTAAATTAGTTTTAAAAAAAATCTAATATTAAGAATAATTATTCTAATGAGTTCCTCATTGTAGATAATGCTGAATTTAAGAATCCTACAGCTTATTTTGACACAATATTGAATTTACAGTATTTAGATAAGTTAAGCTGAAAAGGGGAAAGATAGGAGGCACCATAGACTTGCCAAAAAATCCAACATTGGTACCCCAAAACTTCTCAAATTATTTTAAAGACTTTGTTATGTAGTAGTCCTACTTTACCAGCGAATTATGATTCTGATACTAAGTATTAGGTAAATTAGTTAATCAAAATAATAAATGAGCCAATTCATTACGAATGGAAACCAATTTGTATAAATCTCAAGCCAATGCAATTGATTATAATCATTTTTCAAAGTCTAAGAGTAAAAATGAATTCTTCAACTCAAATTTATTTTTTCTTAGAAGAAAAAAATAACCTCAGCACTAGGTTGACATGTCACTGTAATTGTCTTAAGGTCTAGAGGTATGACTTGAAATCTGATGGCTTCTAGCATACATTTTTTAAGAAAAGCTTTTGGTAAGCTTTAATGGCAATATTGGTGTTAATTCAAGACCTAGTCTTTTGGCATTAGCTATTTTCTTCAAATTTTAGATATTATTTTAGTTTGAATAACTAGGTTTTTTACATTTTTTTCTCTATTTTAGTTAATCAAAGATTGTAAAAGATTTGGAATCTATCCCACGATTTCAAGTCTTATGAGTTTATTCATAGAGTACTTGTTAGTCTTTTGAGAGTAGAGTAAAAAAGACTAGTTTGAGTGTTCAATAAAAATTATTCAGCTGCTGTCAATCTCTAATCTTGTCTTTGTGAATTTATTAAGTGTTTATTCTTTAACAGTGGTATTGAGCCACTAGATGGTAGCCAACAATAATAACCAAGTAAGTTTATCAATTCCAGTTTTCAATAGAACCAGTTATTAGTTTTGGTTTGTGAAAATGAAGACCATCTTCAGATCATATGATCTGTGGGAATTTGTTGAAAATGGAATTCTAGAGCTCAATGATCTAGATCAAGCCCTAAGAACTACAACTCAGTGAAATGAATTGAAGGAGAAGTAGAAAAGGGATTCCAAAGCTCTATCCTTTATCCAGCAAGGGTTGGATGATGCAATTTTTCCATGAGTTATAGGTGTTGTCACCTCAAAGAAAGTATAGGATTTGCTTTATGAACAATGCCAAGGTACAAATAGAGTGATGACAGTCAAACTATAGGTACTTCATCTAGATTTTGAGAATTTGCAAATGAAATCAACCGAAATAATTTAAGATTTCTTTGCAAAAGTCTCAAGTATTGTTAATCAAATTCATTCTTTTAGAGAAGAATTAAGCAAGGAGAAGACGATGGAAAAGGTGTTAAGATGTCTTCCCTCCAAATTTGATTCAACTGTTGCTGCAATCGAAGAATTAAATAACCTATCAAATTACTCACTCATGGAACTAACAAGTTTACTTTAAGCTTATGAACATCGATTTAGTTAACCGATTAAAAAGTTAAATCTTCCTTAGAGAATTCAATCAAAATTCGATTTGAAAAAGAAAAATGGAAAAAGCTTGAGAAAAAACAACAGGGAAGGGGACATAGTCATATACTCTGGAATTGTGGAAGAGGATGTGATGGAAGAGGTCATAGTAGAAACTCTACTAGAGGTAATTATGCTAAATCTCAACCATGTTCTTATTAAGGTTAGACTAACCATCTTAAGAAAGATTGTTGGCATAAAAATAATTCTGGAAATACTATACAATGCTACAATTATGGCCATTATGCTGAGGATTGTGAATTAAAAATCAAAGGTAAAGCTAACTTTCATGAAAAGAATGAAAAAAGCGAGGAAAATTTGTTTGTTGCTTGTTTGACTATTGATGCAAATATGTTTAATGATACCTAGTATCTAAATAATGGCTGAGCAATCATATGATATGAAAAAGGGAATGGTTCATGGAGATTGATGAAGCGGTGAAGTCATAAGTCACAGTAGGCAACAATAATCAGTTATAGGTATGTGGTTTTGGTGTTATTGTTGTCAATTTTAAATATGGCAGGAAACTTGTTCATGATGTTATATATGTTCATGGTTTGACTAAGAATCTTTTTAGTTTAGGTTAATTAATGAGAAAATGTTATTATGTCTTGTTTGTTAATAACAAGTGCATGATTTTTTATAAGAAGGATGAGAAGTTGATTTATTCAACTAAGATGACTGCAAATAAAATGTTTATTATCATCTTTTTAACTTACTTTAAATACTTTCAAAGCATCAAGTAATGATTTAGCATTATGGCATAGAAGATATTGTCATCTCAATTTTGACAGACTGCGACAGTTGCATAAGAAAAATATGATTTCAGACCTTCCATTAATAGAATCAGACAAGAAAGTTTGTGAAGCTTGTGTTTTTGGAAAGTAGCATCGTGACAAATTTCCTATAAGAAAGGCTTGGAGAGCAACTAGCCATTAGTGTTGTTACATTCTGACATTTATGGTCCTATGCAGTCACCCTCATTAAATGAAAGTAAGTATTTTCTAATTTTCATGGATGATTTTTCAAGAATGACATGGGTGTATTTTTTGAAAGGGAAGAGTGAAGCCTTTGAAGTATTCAAGTAGTTTAAACCCATAGTGGAAAAGCAATCTGGACACTCAATCATGATTCTTCGTATTGACCGTGGGAGTGGATTTATTTCCCAAGAATTCAGCTTATTTTGCACAATTTTTGGCATACAAAGATAGCTCACAGCAAGCTACACTGCCTAGCAAAATGACATAGCAGAGAGAAAAAATGGACCATTATTGAGGCAGTAAAAAGCATGTTGAAGGGCAAGAATCTTCCTAAGATTTTTGGGGCAAAAACTATAACTATTGCAATGTATATTCTCAATCGTTCTCCCACTCAAGTGGTTGAAAAATATACACCGTATAAAGCCTGGAGTGGAAAGAAGCATAGTGCAAGCTATTTAAGGATTTTTTTTATTCCATTGCATATGCTTTAATTCCATCTAAATCAAGGAAGAAGCTAGATGATAAAAGTGTTCCATTGGGTACAGCATAGAAACAAAAGCCTACAGAATTTTTAATCTAGTTTCAATGAAAGTGATTATGAGTCGTGATGTCATATTTAATGAAGATGAAGAGTGGGATTGGAAAGATAAATGAGTAACTCTTACTCTTTTAGATGTTGTGAATTCATATTCACTTAAACCAACTTTTCAACAATAGACTCTACTCCAAATTCTCCTCCAAGAAAGGTAAAAAACTTATCTGAAATTTATGCCTAATGTGAATTAGCATTTTTTTGCCATGGAACCTTGTTGCTATAAAGATGCAGCTAATAGTAAAGAGTCGGTCAAAGTTATGGAGGAGGAAATTTCTACAATCGAACAAAATAATACTTGGAGTTTGGTTGATTTACCTGATGACAAGGAAGTTATTAGTTTGAAGCGGATATACAAGTACAAGTTCAATCCAGATAGCTTTCTCCAAAAGAATAAAGCACACTTGTCGTGAAAAGGTATGCTCAAGTCCCATGAATTGATTTTACAAAAACTTATTCACTAATGGCTAAGTTTGATGTTATGATAAGTATCTTGTCTATAGCAGCTCATAACAGCTGGACAGTTTATCAACTTGATGTAAAACCAACATTTCTAAATGGTGATTTGTTTATGGAAGTGTACGTTAAGCAACCTAAAGGCTTTGAGAAAAAGGGGCTAGAGCACAAGGTTTACAAATTGCACAAAGTACTATATGGACTCAAGCAAGCTCTGAGAGCCTAGTATAGTAAAATTATTATTTTGGAAAAAATAATTTCATAAGAGTGCAAGTGAGCTTACTTTATATGTTAAAACTTTCAAAAAAAGATTTCTAGTTGTTTGTTTATGTGTTGATGACTGATATACATTGGCAATTCAGTTAAGATGATGGTAGGTTTTAAAAGGTCAACGATGGATGCTTTTGAAATGTCTAATTTAGGTTTATTATGGTATTTTTTGGGCGTTGAATTTATTCATGATGCTGATGGAATCTTTATTAACCAAAGGAAGTATGCACTTGACCTCTTAAAGAGAATGGAGATGTCAAATTGTAAACCTACGAAGACTCCACTCAACACTAATGATAAGTTGTCTTTGGAAGATAGGGCTGAGAAAGTAGATGAAAAGCATTTCAGAAGATGGTTCTCACACATATAAGACCTACTATTATGTTTGGTGTGAGTCTTATTTCCAAGTTCATGCACAGTCCAAGAAAGTCATTATCTTAGAGAACAAAAAGGATTCTAAGATATGTTTAAGGGACAATGAATTATGGCATCAGATATGTGAAGGGAGGAATAAATGATTTCATTGCATTCACTGAAAGTGATTAGGTTGGTTCTATAGATGATAGGAAAAGCACGCTAGGTTTTGTTTTCAAGCTAGGGTTAGGAGCTATCTCATCGATGTCAAAGAAATAATCAAGTGTTGCTTTGTTAAGCACAGAAGCTGAATACATTACTGCCATAAGCATCAACATGTCAAGCCATTTGGTTGAGAAGAACTCTAGTTGATTTAAAGCAAAAACAATAGCAGCCTACTTGTTTTATGACATCAAGTCTACTATTGTTTTGTCCAAAAATCCAATGCAGTAGGGGAGGTCCAAGCACATTAAGATATGCTACCGTTTCATTCATGAATTACTTGCCAAAGGAGAAGTTTTGTTACAGTACTATAAGACAGAAGAATAGCCAATGAATTACTTACTAAAGCACTAGATGAATAAAAGTTCAAGAAATTTGATCCATGATTGGTGTTTAACCTTTGTCTTGAATTAAGGGAAAGATTGTTGGAGTTAATTCAAGACTTGGTCTTTTGGCATTAGTTGTTTTCTTCAAAGTTCAGATATTATTTTAGTTTGAATAATTAGTTTGAATAATTAGTTTGTTTAGATTTTTTTTCTCTATTTTAGATAATCAAAGATTGTAAAAGATCTGGAATCATATCCCATGATTTCAGATCTTATCAGTCCATTTATAGAGCACCTGATAGTTTTTTAAGAGCAGAGTGAAAAGACTAGTTTCAGTGTTCAATAAAAATTATTCAGCCACTGTCAATCTTCGATCTTGTCTTTGTGAATTTATTGAGTGTTTATTCTTTAATGGGTAACCATTTTAATCGGTTAGAATAATTTTTATTTAACTTATTTTATTTTTTTACGTATTTTATTACATAATAATATATTAAATTGTTATAATTATATAAATATATTATAAGTTACCTAAATCATTATCATTAAAAAAAATTTTAAAATTACCAATAAATATTATAGTTACATAAATTATATTATTGTACACACAAATTTCGTGTCAAAAATGATAAAGAAAATTGTAGAGAAATAAATTAGCTTTATTTATTCAACTTGAATTATAATCTCTGGATATTCTTTATAATAAAGAAATGCTTTGATTCTTTTATTCAATAAAAACTTTGATCCAAGGGTTATCAGACTTGATCTTGGATTAATGAAGTCCACTTCAAGGGACTTGTAGACTTGATCTTGACAAACGGAAGTCACTTCCATTCTGTCGTCCGAATAGGATTGAGGAGCAGCTTCTTGAAGAATGAGAGTAAGGTTCTTCATGTTCTTTACATTCATGAGAGAAAACTTCTTAAAACTTTGAGAGAACTTAAATCTTCAAAACTGCTTTTTCTCTTTAGGCTTGTCAATTGTACTGAATGGATTTGGTGGAGGGCTTTTTTAATAGTGCTAATTGTTGTAACATGCCCTAAGGTGGATCTTCGTGGACTTATAGGAGTATATGATTGAAAATATTTCTCTGACTTAGAAATGTCTTCTTGACTGAGACTTTTCCTTCATGACATGATGAGAATGAGAAAGTATGGATTCTCGACTTATGATACAGTGAAGAAGACCATATAACGAATCGTTCATCTTATTATTCTCAGATGACCATCATAAAATGGCCAACGCTTAAGTCACTACCAATCATTTCGGGCTAGGCATGACTGGATGCCTATTGAAACCTATGTTTTGAGTTATGAAACTCAGAACATCGATCATGTGGTCTACGTAGTACAAAGATTCATCATTTGGGTTTGGGAGTTGGTTACGCACGATAAGATATGAACCTCTTCGCAATGCCTGAAATCAGTATCTTACTAGCTATTACTTATCTTGATTTCGATTCTTTCGATCTTAACTCGTTACTATTTCAATATAACCCCCTTTTAATGCATGAATTTTATATAAATACAAATCCAGGTTTTGATGAAAAGATTTATCTCATACACGCCCTAGAGAGATAGGGAATATAGAGATTTTCAATAAAAATGACCTCTAGATTTTACTTTAAAAAATGGAGTATTCCACTTTGGGCACTGAAGAGATACTCACGCAAAATATTACTTTTAGTTTTACTTGAAATGTTTTGAAAACATGCATGCAAATAATCATCACGAAGAAATCACGTTAGTACAGCAATGAATGAAGTAGCATAACATGGATCGTTCAATGTAATGATAAAGAAAAGGGATGGAGTATTAGAATTTATCTTACAATTGGCATTGATTATCTGGGAATAATCGAATTGACAATTTTTGAGATGCATCTGGGTTCCTTGATTGAATGAGGTTTGTTTGACACATTCATGGAAGTCCAAGAAGGAAAAATTTTAATTGTAGTTGAAAGACAAGGTTGGAGTATCCCCTCGAAAAGTTAGGGTTAAAGTATCCCCGTGGATGGTAAATAATTTTTGACAAAGGAAGATTTTTAAATCTTGACAATTTGAAAAACAGAGTTAGAGTATCCACTTAGAAGGTTAGGGTTAGAGTATCCCCGAAAATGACATTATCTGACACTCTTTAATGAAGTTAATTTGGAAAACTTAAGTGAACAAAACTTTGTGATTTAGGAAATGTGTGAGTGTTTCAACAATTTTTGGCAAAGAAATTATTGTGAATAAGGATGGTAAAGATGTAAAAAAACATATCCGTGCTTTGATATGAGCTTCGTGGGAGGTCGAAGCATGTTCTCGAGTCTGATTGAGGTGATACGGAGATATTCAAATGTCTCAAAATGAAATTCAGGGAAACAACTTAATTTTGACCATGACTAAGAACAGGGGATAGCATCACGCAATCCCACTTTCTTAATTTATTCTAAATTGATATGAGCGCTTTAGAGGGTGGACAAGATACCGTTTAAAAGCTAACTCGATGAAGGTTAATCTAAAAATATTCCCAATATCCAAAAATTCACTTTCCGAGGGAATAAATTCTCAAGTTTGAATTAATTTTGCTGCTAGCAGAGCATACAAGGGACAAGATATGTCAAAATTTGAAAAATCTTTTTGAACTCATTTGGTATCAAAAAATTGCAAATAATACCTTTCCAGAAAGGGGATTTCATGAACTTTTTAGGAAAAATACTAGATGGATTTAGAGAAATTGTTAGTTGGGCCTAAAGGGCCCAAACAGAATGAACTTTGTTCACTCTAAGGATTTTGGATAGTCTAGGTTTGAAAAATCATAACTCTTTCATCCGGACTGATCTGGGGATGACCAAGACCTCATTTTAAAGATATTTTGACACACTTTCAGAGAAAAATATTATAAAATTAACAAAAAATCGTTTGAGATTTTAAAAAGATTTTTTAATTTGTAACAGTGCTACTACTAGCAGGGTACAAAGTAAAGCAGAGGATATTTCTTATTTTCTTTATGTTTATAGGTCCAAACTCGAGTCATCGATGTTCGAACATCTATGACTAAAGGGAAAGAGTGACATGAGTGTCACGAACTCATTAGCATAGCCCTAGAGTGTCTTGGGACAATGAAATAGCCCATTGATTATACCACTCAAGGTTTCGACAAAAAACAAGGCACAAACATTTCAGGAACAAGTGTAAGGCCATTGTTGTTGCAAAATCAGAAGTTTTGAGCTCCTTTAACCAAGATTCCAGATTTGGAAAACTCAATTTTCCCTAAGATTTTTGCTAACTTTAAAGAAAATGCTAAGTCCATGCTAATCCACATTGGTTGAGGTTAACATGCTTGGCTTGGGGAGGTTTTGAAAATTAGTTTTTGATAGCCATCAAACATGCATTTAG
>JBBYHL010018817.1:0-11273 GCA_038381835.1 Adansonia madagascariensis
AATAATATTTTGTATCTTTTCACTTAATTATTGTTGAAACTATAAAAATGAATGCCTTACGTTGTGCACTACAGTCTGAACTTTCTATCATTAACAATACCAAATTCATGTGCTTACTCAAGTTTTTAGGACCAAAGCCAATAGTATTCGCATATTGTACATCTTAAAATCCTGCAGTCTTTAATATTCGCTCCATTTACCTTAGCTTGTTTGCCTATGCCCCTTTGCTTGCTGATTCTTCTTTGGTGCTATAAGTGCTGGAATATTTATCATAGAAAGTTCACAAACAAATGTTAAAGATATTTTGAGAAGAGTTGGGATTGATGCATCTAGATATAGCAATCTGCAAATTCATTTAATGTTTATATCATTTATTCATGTCATAGTATCGTTTAAAGTGTTATATGTTTATATAAATTTTAAGACATTAATAATTTGTATTACATTGATTTTAACGTGTTTATATATCTATGTTATGGTTCTTTTATAAAATTGGAATCTTATTGAGCTTAACTGCCTAAAATGTCTAGTCTGAGTGTATATACACCCAGACCGAGATTGTAATGGAAGAATCGAGGCTTAAAAATAACTCTTCAGTTAGGACAAGGAGAAAACAAGCATTGCTGAAGTAACAGGGCACAAGTTGATCATGGTTGCCACCGTTGGGGATGGCGACAACAAACGACAATTAATCCCTGAGAAAATCCAGGAATAATCAATTCTAGGTCGGCTGTTTCAAATTTTGATTTGTTTTAGCTTACTACGTATACAACAAAACATGTAGCAATCTATAGCTAAACTCATTATCAGCACTAGATTCCTTATACTGGACAACAACTACAAAACAAGGGCTATTATTAACTGCTTTTCTAGTTCTAACTAGGCTTTTAGTCTGAAGGTAAATATGTAGGCATTAGTTAACAATGATTCGAAAGAAGGTGGGTCGAAAACCAACACAAGGAATTCTCGTTTATTTTATAATATAATAACAATACGGGACCATCCTTCTTTTCATATTCTAAGTGGTTTGATTTTCACAAAGGATGAGAGATGACCCCAAGCAAGACATTTAGGAAATCCATGACAGATGACCCCAGACAGGACATTTAGGAAATCCTGGTTAGACATAGAGAAGACAAGCATCAAACTCCAAAAGATTCCTCTTAACATGCGTCCATGTCTTTGTTAGCAGAATATTATTCAATTTGATCATTTTTAAAATGTTCAATTTTAAATAATAAAAAATGTATTCCCACAAAGAGCTAACATACAAATTAATTCATAAGGGATAATATTTAACGTACTTTTCCATAACTTCATTCTAATTATTATTTTTATTATTGTACTTTTTCATAATTTCTTTCGAGTTTTAAATTTTTATTTTATGATAATTTGAAAATAAAAAAAAAAGTACTTAGAATTGAATCCAAGCTCTTAACCACTACATCAGGAGGTTATTGACAGTTTTTAACGTTTGGTATTACATCCAAATGAAGGCTTCCCACTGCTTATAACTCTTGTTACTTCTTTCAAAGAACATTGAACCGGATCCATAGATCGAATTGAATAAAAAAAATTATTAAGTTATTTGTTTTGATAACCACCATTAAACCGATAGTACCTTGAATTTATAAAAATTAGTTTAATCCATATAAATGATTTTATATATTTTTTATAATTTTTTAAAAAATTTCATTTGTAATTAATAAAATTTGAATATTTAACCTTTTAAGGTTTATGCTAAAAACAAAATCATTAAATTATATATATATATATTTGTTAATTACTAATTATATTTAAATTTTATTTCACATTAAAATTTATTTTTTTAATATTTTAAAAAATTCTATACATCAAACCAATGAGTTCAATCGACTGGATTGTAAACCAAAAAATCCTATCAATTTGACTTCCGATCTGAATTATTTTCACCTCAATGCCGATCCTATAGACTGATTTACTCCTGTGCCGATAACATAATCAGACATAAGAAGAGATCTGATCTCTAAATATATAAAAAAAACTTCGAAATAATCAGAGTATATCAATTTTTGACACATACTCTTATCTGATACTTAAAGTCCGGATAAAGTAGATTGTAACTTCCAAAAAGGTCAGTGAAAAAAAAAAAAAAAAACCAAGAATCAGAAAATGCCCATGCAATCAAAAGGAATTTATTATCAAAGCTTAACCTATCAGTCTGTTAACTTCTAATTCTACAAATGATGACAGATGAAAAGTCTAATGCCGTAACACACTCAATGAGAGAAATCTACACTGGTAAAGCCATGAATTTAATGAAAAAACCACTCAAAAAATGATGCAATTTTGGGGGAAAAAATAAAGAAAATAACTAATCTGTACAAAACTGTAACATAATCTATGAATTCCACAACCCACAAGGAAGGCAACACAATTGTCCGATTTGAAGAAAGAACCACTGTAAGGGGTTAGGATGATCATTGTCCTTTGAAGGTGGAGTAGGCAATGGCAGCTCAGGAGGTAAATGCCGGTGAAATGCATCGACTGCAGCAGCAACACCGTCTTCATTTTCTATCAATTTTGCTAGCTCCATTGCATGGGATTTTACCTGAGATAAATAAAGTTCCATTGAGAAGCATGAACTTGCTATTAGCAATATTATCGAGACACATGAAGGGTACGACTCCAATATATTAGAAAATAGTTCAGTAAGAAGGGAATCCCAAGCTACAGATCATAACTCATCAGCTCGAAGAATAATGCTGAACATGTGAAGCTTTTAATAATAGAGCAAGTATTTAAAGACATTCTTGGAGTAAGCTCACTAACAACCACTCAAATGGATAAAAAAAGAAAGTCATTTCCAAGCCCTTTAGTCTTCATGATTTTCCGCTACAAACAAAAATGGCACTTTTAGAGGCTTGCTTTTAACTCGTGTTGACGATATTGCCCATGTTTCTTTTGTATTCTTCCAGCAGCTGAACTTGTCTTCACTGAAATTGTGCACATAGAAGAAGGGCACGAAAGGTCTAAATGCAGATATGCTGTGAAGAATTTTACTTCGTTTAGCTTTTCAACTTTCTCATATTCTTTTTGGGGGCAAAAACACAATAAGCATCAAAATAATGAGTAATTATAAACAATGCAGGAGAGGAACAAGAAATCTACAGCACTGTAGTGTGAGACTCCAATAAATACCATCTATGAGTCTCCTGGTAGTAAAGAACATAGAATTTTGTATGATGGAAATAAATATTCTCATGGAAACATTGGTAAGAATAGATAATTATACCTTAGCATCGATCAACTATATATATCAAGGAGATTATCATCCAAGGGTAGTGTATAATCAATTAGATATGTGATTGCTGATGCAATGAATCATGGTAAAGCTATTGGAGTTACCTCTGGTTGGAGCATGAATCTTATAGCGTTTGAAAGATTCTCAACACCGAGCTGCGATATTGGTATCGGAGCAGGTCCAAGCCCTCTCTGATGTACTCTGTCACCCCAAAAGAACTGATCTCCAAAGAATGGCACGATGGTTGTCGGACACTATGATTCAAATTTTGGCATTAGAACAAGAGGAAGATTAACAAATAGATAAGTTCCCATTAGATGGTCAAATTTAATAGCTTTGATATAAGATACCACTCAATCATAAAAATTACAGACTATAAAACCTTATAAAAAAAAAAAAACGTATGCACGAATGCAATTAAAATGTTTTCACTTAAATCAGAGTAAAAACAAATTTACCCCAGCTTTAAGTCCTGTGGCTGTCGTTCCAGCACCACCATGATGAACCTGCATATGTGTGGAAATAGTGCTTCCAGTTAGGGCATTTTAAGAGACAAACCATATAATAATAATAATAATAATAAAAAAAAACTTTGAAGCTACGTCCAGATGATCCTATCACCGATATCTGGTAGTTTTTTCAGTTCCCGCAAAATGTTATTGCAGTAGTTACATCTAAGCACAGCTAAGAATCCCTTCAAAGCGAGTACCTATGTTGCTTTGACTCTTTATTTTTCTTTAAGTACCTGTGTCCAACACACCCCAGAGTCCAAGTAACATAGGCATGCACACATGGAGTAGAACTAACTACTTACCACAGCAGAACACTGAGGAAACAACCAATCATGAGGGACGTCTTCAAGGAGGAAAACATTCTCGGGAACTTCTGTAACTGCAGGACAAATAAATTTTCAGAAAAAGAGGCTAGTCATTCTAAATACTAGTACACATCATATAATTTAAAGGGAATTATATAATTAACACATGGAAACTTTCATATTACAAAGTTATCAATTACAACCTTCACGATAGCGTGGACAAGAACATATCATTCATTTATCAACATGTTTACTTCATTAATGGTTGAAATTCCGCTGAGACTATTTTTGAACATCAGAACAAAGATGCTAATATCATATTGTTTGCATAGAACAATCCTTAAGTTCCAATCCTTGATTCAAGGTACCAGTCAAACTTAATAAAAATAATTAAAAAAAAAAAAGGAGACAACGAAACAACGAAAAAAAACCACAAGTGAATGAAAAAATTCACCTGGTCTTATATTGACAAAATAAAGAGCAAGAAGATCAAATAAGAAACCACAACAAAACCCGCCCTCAAAAAAAAAAAAAAAAATCTGAAACCACAATTAAAAAGAATACTTAACCAGAAATGAGCTCTTGAGACATCAAGAACAGGTAAGCAAACAGAAGGATAAACAAAAGGAAGCTACTTACAGTGCCCTAGATCTCCCCAACCTCTGTCAATTATTCCTCTTTGTCCTGTATCTTTCAATGCCTCCAAAATAATATCTGTTATTTTCTTCGAATCTTCAAGGGGCTTCCCAAGCAAGAACAGAATATTTTATTATAATCTTTTAATTTCATGAAAAGTACAAAATGATGTGTATCGGTTAAAAAGAATCCATATATAAAAGAATCATCACAGCCTTCCACCTTATAGAAACGATTTTGTCATGTCTTCCATTTTAATTCAGCCTGCTCTCTTTCCATTGAATGAACTTACCAAATTCAGGATTTCTACCAACAAAGCAAGCATATTGTATGCAAATTAGAAACTGAATCCCCAATCCGACATACTTGATACACCGTTCTAGTTTTAGGATTGCATCAAAGATATTATAATGATTGCCAATCCCATCTAGGCTTCATTAATTTGAAATATCAGGCAGGATGCAGGGGCAAATGCAGGCACATGCACACACATTTTTAGAGAAAAAATGACTTTGACAACCGAGTCAAATTTCATTTAGTTGGCATGAGATCGTTCGTTTTTAAATCATTTAGAAAGAACCTTGGCAATCATGACATGGATCTGATAACTCTTTTAAAAGAAAAAAGACAAGATAGATCATAAAATTAAGTCATTTCATGCCTCCATCCAGAGAAATATCATACCATGCTTCCAAATCCGATGTATATAGGCTGTGCTCCTTTCTGAATCCACTGCACAAACTCCTCTTTAGGTTGATACTTTGATCCCAAGTTCAAAAAACAGTAACCAACAACATCAACCAAGGGACCCCAATCTGCACATTTTTTCATAATAAAGTTAAACTTCAAGGCACTTAAAAGATGTTAGAACGACAGACATTTTGAAAAAAGAAAGAAGCATTTGGGCAATGGAACGTAAGGAAGACAAAATCTACGCTCTGCTTGATTCCTCATCAATATCTCATGCAAAAGAAATTAAAGTTTCAGAAGAGGAAAGAAGAAGAAATTTTATGAGAAAGACTAACAACAGAAAGAAGCATATAAGCTGGGCACAAATAGAATATGGAAAAAATCAGCACTGGGGCAAAATTGCAGATACAGAATGCCACCGAAAATCATATCTCATGCAAAAGAATATAAAAATTTAATAAAAAGAAAGTTTCAGCTCAATGATTTCTTATATGTGGAAATATTACCATCATCTTTCAAGAAGAAAAGTCATTTTAAGAAGCAAAGCATTAGATAACATCACTACCTTTTGGCTTTGGAACAACATGGGAACTCCACAGATAGCCAGTTGGAAAATGCGATATTGATCCGTGGTATGTACTGAAGTATGCAATAGGAGCAAGCTTCAACTTCTTTTTCCTGAAGTCATTAATATATCCCCTTATGCCCCACCATATCAGTAAGTCCACAACAATATAGGAAAGCTGAAACCAACAACAACAACAACAAGTGGAAGCAGACAGGTTTGTCATTGAAAGTTGTCCAATGGTTCACTCATATGAGAAAAAAAGAAGAGAAAAGTGAGCCCCAAACCAAGGACTTACCCAGTATCCAGCACTCTGAGGTACACGTGCCAATGGATGAGGAAATTCATATGTTGGCCTGCCTATTAAAAACGGAAGTGAGTGGATATAACGTAAAAGATTGTTCCTCAAATTTTACATGCTTTTGAGTTATATAATATAAGCAGGTACCCTCCCCTTGCTTAACATGATTTAATCAATTATATTTAGAGAAAAGATACTGGAAGAGAAATTGAAGCAGAAAATCTAACTCACGTCCAAGGCATCGTGAAAAATATGTGAAGGGGAACACCAAGAGCTTCTGCAACATGAGCATGTCCTGCATCCAATCATTACATATATATATATATATATATATATATATCATGCAGAAAAAAAAAAATCCTAATTTGCTTTTCACAAAATAAGGTGACAACAAAATTTTAATATAATTTATTAACATTGTTTGGTACCAAAGAAAAAACCATACGAACTCACCATAAGCCGGAGGGTTTGCAATGATTGCCTGTGCCATAAACGGCATGCCTGTTTCTATATCTGGCTCAGTGCATGCAGGAAGAAGAGATTCAATAATGGCCTTCAGTTGCTTTCTCTGTAATGATATTTCTGCAGGTCCAGATGGTATGAAACCTTTATTTCTGGCCATATCTAGAATAAAGAAAAACTCAAATGAGTTAATATTATACAAATAAATTAGGGCCAAAGTAAATACTGGTCGAAAACTAATAGTAAAAGAAAACAAAGATCCAAACTATAACAAAGAAAAACGTTTAGATCAAGTCAAGCATTCAAAATTACTGAGTTTCCTAGAAATTGAGAGTTTGAGACTTCATTTTTTAAGCCCTCCAAAATGTGAGGATTTGGAGAGGGCATGAAATTACTTTTTACTGTACAGACAAAATTGCCCCTATTTTGATGCTTCACCTTGATATTTATAACACATAAAACTGTAAAAGAAGATGATAAGTTATCATTTTCTGCCATTTCTACTCCTTAGCCAAACAAGGTTGATAACATACCCCTCCCATTTTTTTTCCTCTTCTATTAAACAATCAAAACAACGGAAAGCTTACCCTCTCCTTCCCTTCACTTGTAATTTCCAGACATAATCTTTTGTCAGTTAAATTAAAACAAAACAATCAGACAAGATGTAGTGCATTCAGGAAAATATTCCATATCAGTTTGAAACCACCAGAGAGGTGGGATTTAGTTTCAAAAGCTATCACCAATATAGATGGCAACATAAATACAATAAATTGCAACAGTTTCCACATCAGGGACCTCTTACATCCAGCCAAAACCCGAGGATCACCACCCAGAGGATAAAAGTCAATGCCAGCCGACTTCACAAAGCTGCTGAAGTTAGCATGAGTTGCCAACCTAACATGATGGCCAAACTCCTGAAGGAGAAAGTAAACAATCCATAAAAAAATAAAATGAATCATTTCCGTGACAAGTATGGCAGAAATTAATGATATATAATCTGATTATGTTTGATAAACATGGTTCAAGTTCCTGCTGTAACTCAGATATATTCTGCATATTTAATTCTGAAGGAAGCTAATTCTTTCTTATTATATACCATTACCAGCAGATTCCAAAACTACAGATACCCAGATAGAGGGTTACCATAATAAATTAGTGCAGTAAGATGAATCAACAAAAAATGTTAAAGATACCTGTAGTCTCTTTGCCATAGCCAGAAAAGGTTGTACATCCCCTCTTGTTCCAACCACAAGGATGGCGATTTTCAACCTTGGGATTGATTTATTGGTTTCACAAAAAGAAGTATCATCAACATCAAAGGGTGCACCCTCAATAGAGGAAAGTTCTAACAGTTCTGAAGCTACAGGTGAACTTTCAGCTAGATCAACTTCTACTGTCCCGTCATTTTGGATCCTGACAAGGTTCGCAATCAAATTTTTCTGCAGACAGAACACCAAACAGGGAAGGAATTAACAACAAAAAGAAAACGCATTAAGAGTCACAATGAGAACAGAAAGGGCAAGGTGAAAAGGACAAACCCATCGTGTAAGTCTCTCAATCACCTGAAAGAAGGATCACTTCATCAAGACAACCAAATTGCAAAGAGTAACATACTAATAAAACACTCTATAGTTTTAAGATTTCTTGACAAAGAGAACACAAAAAGCCCCTGCCGCAATTATCCTAGCTGCTGGCTCCTAACCAGACAGCGAAGTATTAGAATTATAAATCAGAGGCAACACCTAACGTGCATTTACACAAAATCCCAGATACGCATGTCTCCAATTGTATTAAATGATGCCATTCCATACAAATATGAGCAGGAAAGAAAATGTTAATCAGATAAATGTGACTCCGTTATCTACCTTTTCACGCTCAGAGAGTCTATCTATTTTTAGATCATGCTTTTGGGTCTTCTTCTCTGTCATGGACCTAGAGAATTTAATCTCATTGTCATCAATCAACAGGTTTCTGTGAGCACCGACAGGTGCAGTTATACAATGATCCAAGCCTTCAAGAGAAAATAATTTGGCATCAGACACATTAAACTTACAATGACCAAAAAAAAATATGCTTTCAGACCAACTAGCCAAAAATTAGATATAAATCACACACAGGGTTACCCTTTTGCATAAAACTCCATGTCAGTCTAATTGAGGTTTAACTAAAGTTCATTCATGATGTTTAATTTCCCATAAAACAGGGGCAATTGTATTATATTACAGATATCGACAATAAAAGGAAATTGTTGATCAAAATGTATAGTGAGATTTATAGCCATTTCATAATGCTTGAGTCTTTCCAAAAAAAAAAAAAAAGTAAAAGAAGATTTTTTTTTTCCCGTTCTTCATTCTCCCCTTTTAAGTACATGAAATGTTTTTCCTTGCCACATATTCATCCTGTTTGTAATTAAATAACATATTGCTTATGCTCTCAATGCTTGTTAATATTCAGCTAATATGGTTTCTTTCTAAACATAATACAAAATATCAAGTAGAAGGCAGAAAGGTTCCACCCTTTAGTTGTTACCTACATCTTCAAATCGCTCATAATAAAATGAAAGTCCCATGGAGACATTATAAGAATGTAACCATAACAACTTGGATCAAAGGCGCTATGAATTTTTCTTGAAGTTGAAGATGAATAATAAATCTCAATTTTCTAGAGAATAGGCAAGGTACAACTCCCATCAATGAGAAAAATAACAAAATCAGGAGAAGGGGAAAAAAACTAACCTCTTCGGGGAGTCGACTTGACACTCGATTCTTTCCTATGGGAAATCTCTAAAACCGATGACTTCGGCTCCGGACTCGATTTCCGATTCTCCCCATCATCATAAGAACTCGAAGAGGATTGTTCATCAGAAGACCAATATTCTACTGTCGCTGGTTCATCTACTGCATCTGTCTGTTCACTCTCCTTAAGCACTCCCTTGCTTCTGTTACTGCTAGCATTTTCCTCTAGCAAATCTTTCAGTGGATGATAAACACCATTGCTCCCCATTGGATCCAATGCAAAGCTTTAAGTACTAAACCCCCAGCAAACCCTCTAAATTTAGTTCTCAATATCCAAATTCAGTAATTCAGTAAACTAATACCCCAAATGTGAAAGAATCGAATTCACAACTAAGACCCCACTATGCCCATAACTTCAAAGATATTAAATCTAGCTGAATGACTAAAACTTAATCACTAAGGAAAGCCAAGTTGACCCTACAACTCTCCAAAGAACAGTTCCCAGTCCCGGCATCCAAATCCTCCAAATTTCCTAACCTTTAAGCTGCAAAAAAGGGCAAAAAAGAAAAAGAAAAACAAAGTAAAAACCAAAATTTGAAACACACCCAGAACTAGAAAATTGTCAAGAAAGATTCCATTAGATCCAGAATCTTGAAAAGACCAAATTCAATAACCGAAAAATTGCCGGTGTAGACAAGAAAAGAACAACTAGTAGACGTCAGAGGCGACAGCGAATAGGAAAAGTAAATCAGGTCTTGGCTATTAATATCAGTAAAATGCAATTGACCAACTAAAGAAAAAGAAAAAAAAAAGAAACAAAATAAGCAAAGAATCAAGCACCCACCAGTCAAATCAACAAAACCACAGAAAGTTAGGTGAAGAAGAATCAATAAGCCATTTCTAATCATAAACCAAAGGTTGTTTTTAACAAAAAAAAAAAGAAAAGTTCACGTTTTCCAGCATCATCTCAGATAATTGAACAAAGAAATGATGATCATAGTTATAAAAACAAGGCAGGTGGCTGAAGGGGGCTTTGCATTTAAAACAAAGAACAAACAAAACCACGACTCACCCCCAATAAAAATATCTGTTAATATTCTCAAAATCAAATATAGTTTGGTAATCATTAGTTTCAGAAAAGGAGATAATCTGAAGGTTAAATAAAACAAAAACAAAATTGAACTTCTTGGGGTTGGGGGGGGGGGGAAGTTGGGAGGGAGTCTCGGTCGTGTACGAAGAAGAAACTTCAGTCTGTCTGTCCGGACTCCGTTCTTAATTCTGCTGACGCAGTGATTTACAAATTACAATTACTAGAATTAAGCTAAGGCAGCTTAATATTTTGCCAATTTTAAAGGGTTAGAATGTTGACCGCAAAAAGATATATATTTAAGGAATCCAACTCGAATAAATGGATCAAGAATGCTTTTATTGATAAAGGTTAATTTTATTCTATTATATACTTTAAGCGTTATCTTCATAGGTTTCTATGGGTTAATAATGATTTATTTATCATTTCAAAATTCTTTTTTTCATTTAATACGTTAATTTTATTAAACCTTAAAAAATAAGATATTAATTATATATTTTTATATCTATTATTTTAATTAATATCCACTGATTTATATTTATTTTTAAAAAATTTTATTAATTAGTGTTTTTAAAATTAATTAATATAGTATTTATAATTATATTATATTAAATATAATAATTAATAATTTTATTTATTATTTTTAATATATTACTATATATAATACTGTATATTATATATTATTATATATAATAAG
>JBBYHL010018849.1:2216-33757 GCA_038381835.1 Adansonia madagascariensis
GAATCGAGAAAACTAAGATTCAAGTAAGATGTAGTTAGATACTGAGGAAAATGAGATTTAAGTAAGATGTAGTTAGAAGGTATCAATTTTTGGGCACGTGGGGGTGCTGACCCTTCCTCACATGTAGCCAACTTGTGAACCTAAAAGAACAAATCTCTGGTATTATTTTCAACAGGCATCTGGCCATGTCTAACTTAAAATGATTGGTGGTGACTCTAAGTTAATGGCCACTTCATGGTGGCCATCTAAGACTAGTCAAATGAGCGATTTATTCGACGATCCTTTACTCCTTCATGTCAAACATCAAAATATTTTTTAAATCCAATATGCTTTGGCCCTTTGGATCGTCCGAAGTTCATAAAGGTCGAGCACATGGAACGTTGACAACAATCAAAGAGGGGTAGTTGTGTGCACATTATTTTATCTAGGCCAATACTCAAGGTATCAAAGGTAATTATTTGAGGCACCATTAAGTCACCGAAGAAGCATAGATCAATCACCCATAATTTCTATCTAAGGTGAGGTATTTGGAGGGTCAAAGGTACTAAAAATCTACATTTTTGCATGCATGTATCGATGCATAGCCTATATGTATTGATATAAGGCCACCACATCATCAAAATTCAAAATTCCATTGTTTGCATTAATACAAAAGGGCAATGCATCGATACATAAGTCAGTGTATCAACACATCAGCCATGATATTGATACATGCTTATATTGTAATTAAAATAAAAATTTTGGCCAAAATGTATCGACACACAAATGATTATATCGACACATTCTGCTATGTATCGATCCAGAATTCATCATATCGATATATTCTAAGTTTTCGCTCAAATGTATCAACACAAAATAACATTGTATTGATATACATAGTTGTTTTGGCCTGATTCGAGACATTTTTCACACTTTGTTCTCTTGTATTAAAACTTGAAGTTGACTATGATTTTGGCTACAAAAATCATCCAATATCAGGCATAGCCTGATCCATGTCACTTGGAATTTATTTTTAGGCTTTAAGTATTGGATTTACACATTTTAGAAAGTTCCAACAAGGTTGGCAGGGGGCCATTTCATGTTAAAATCTAATTTAATGAAGGGCAATGTTGAGATTACTGATTTGGTTAGCTCAAACATGGCTTACTTTGCTTGCAAGAATTAAGATTAACAAATCAAATATTGTAAGCTCACCTTCTAGTACCATGGCTCATCGAATGGAATATGACAACTACCATAAATATCCCTTTACTAGGTCATTGCTGAAATGTGGCCATATGTAATGTGATTTCATGCTTAGCCAAAGGGTATAACACATTTTTATATCAGCACTATTTGCAGCTCTCCCTTTACTTCTCCTAAAACCCTCATAAAACCTTCTATTTCTTGCATTTCTACCTTAAAACTCCCCACTATTGACACTTTAACCAAAAAGCTCATTTTTTTCATTCCTTTCTTTTAATCCATAGCAAAAAAGGGGAAAAAGTGAGCTCAAAGATGCTAGGTTGCTATTCAAAGGCAACTTAAAGGTTTTTGGTATAACTTCCATCTTTTCTCCATTTTATCTTTGTTTTCATCATTTCTGTCATCTAATTAGCGATGCATGTTACCATGACCCTATTAGGACTCTTATGCATTATTATGGCCTTGGTTGTGGCAGTTCTAGGATTTTAATGATTTTTTTAATGCCTTGATGATGTTTGGATGATAAAAAATGCCATGAATAATTTTGACATTAAACCAACCCTTCCCAATGCATTCTTTACTATATTTCTCTCATCTTTACAAGCTCATTTTATGTTTAAATGTTTATCCTGGTGTGTTTGAAGTGTGATAATGCATTTTGATGCATTTCTAGCACGTTTTGATTGATTAAATGTTAATTTATGGTGATGTTTTGAATGTTTAACTACTTTTTCCATGTTTAGTTTATTATATGTTTGCTGAAATGTCATTATGGTTGCTAGCAAAAATCTATTTCAAAAAAGACTCTAGGTTAAGTCCATGTAAACTTTAATCGATGAAGAGTATATGGATTTGCTATTTTCAATCCATTAGTCCTTCAATCATGGAAATAAATCAAGATTTTATGTCTAGATTCATGATCTAATAAGGCAAAATACATCTTATTTTAGCCAAAAAATTTTTTTCATTTTGCAACTTATTTAATTTAATTCCTTACTTTGAGCCTCAAATTGTAACTTGATGTTAATGGTAATGGACCATCAAATTGCCTAATTCTTTAGGGGCTTGGATGGATGTATGATTCCATTGCCATAGACCCTAATTGTCAAACATTTATGTGTCCTACACTTTAACACGTGGCTAGAAAACCTTGAACCCAAGAAAGCCTTATTTCAATACAAGCAGCACTATGCTCGTAACTTAATTTTTTTAAAAACTTAAATAATTTCTTTTGGAATTTCTTAATATTTTTATCCTAGAGTGCATCGAATTATTTTTCCAATGGTATCTAGTTAGCCCTCAAATGTGTACAAGTGTGAGGGTTATAAGTTTTTGAACCTTTGCTATTCAAAATCCTTGGAATTAGTTATTCAGATATTGTTTGGGCTATTTTGGCGTATTAGAGGTTTTTTTTGGATTTTCCAATTTTTTTTCAAAACTTTCATGAATTTCTCTTTATGAAAAGGTATCGTTTGTGATTGAATGATTTGAACGAGTCCAAGATGAATTTTAAAAGTTCATTACACTCTTTCCTTGTATATACTATTAGTGCTGAATCAAACCTAAACTAAAAAATTAATTTCACCTAGAAAGTGATCTTTTAGGAGTTTTGAAAGATTTTTATATTAATCCTTGTCAAGTTACCTTCTCAACGATATCTTGTTTTCCCCTTGAAACTCTTGAATCAATCTAGAATAAATTCTAGAAGGCAGATAGCATGATACTATCCCTTGTTTTGTGACCTTAGAAAGATTAATTGAATTTTCTTGAATCACTTTCCCAGGTATTTGAATGCTTCAAAGTGAATACAATTAATTCCAAATAGAGTCATGTATCACATAAATCTTACTAAGCTTAAATCAAAGCCAAAAACATTTTAATTTATCATTTTGCTTTAATTTTTAGTTTTAATTCAAAACCACTTTCACTATAAATAATCCATTTTCCAAAAATTACTAAAGTTTTTAACATTAGGGAAACTCCAGCCCTACTTTTCAAACTTCAAAATCCAAATTTTCTCTGTCCCAAACTTCTTAGGGCTTTTTGTCAAAATATTTTTCTATGTCTCAAGCGACCACTGAACCTAAACATGTCTCATAATTGTCATTTTGGTTATTCTTCAATAACTGAGGATAGTTAAGGGATACATCCGATCATCCCTCATTTTCTATGCTTTTGTGTGTTTATTTTTATGAAAATTTTCTTATATCCCCTTATATCTTACTAACATGTTATTTCCTTTATGATGATTTTGCATCCATGTTTTAAATTGAATTTCTTAAGATCTAAGGTAATTTTTCATATCGAAATCCCTCCAATGTTCGATATGGAATACCCTTTTAAAACCAAATCTAGAAATATTTTAAGCCTTGCATATCACCATACCTCTAGCTTATGTAATGGTATCAAACCCTTTTGCAAAGCTAGACTTATTCCTTTCAAAATTCTTAAATTATGAAAAAAAAAAAGGATTGTATTCAAATAGTGGCATAACAAAACCAAGAAAACTAAGATTGAGATTTATATAGCCAATGGGTTACTATTTTAGACTATAATAAGGTGTTAATCTTTCCCAATGCATAACCAATTCTCGGATCCTTTTTAAAAGGAACTTTGGTATATGCAATCCATAAATTGGTATTCCAAGTTTTGTAACTCGAAGATATTAGTTTTAATAGGTGTTTTGTCATGCCTGGCCCAAAATAATGGATGGTGACTCTATGTCTTTAGCCACTATGTGGTGACCATCCAAAACTAGTTGGACAAGTGATTTATTCGAAGATCTCTCCCTCTCTCACCTCACCACAATTAGTTCAAATCCTGATTAAGGGATACCCTAAAGGCTCAACTATTTCAAGTCATACACGTTATCTGAGAGATCAAGAGCACATCGCCCACATCATCTCTTATTCTTTTATCGAATCTTTGTTAAACTATCCTTAGTTTTTGTAGTTTTTTTAAGTCTCTGCTCATTTATCTTTGCCTTGGCATTATCTTCACTAGTTTTAAGGCTATAATAGTAACCATTTAGGTCATATGGTTGACTCTTGTAATACCAATGACAGTAATTGGCTTTTAGTAACCTTAAGGGTTGTTACTCTACCATTATATTTCCATGGCACTTGCTTGTCATCCTTGTCTGAAAATAGTGTTAAAATTCTAATTATAAGTTTAAGGGTGACTTTAACCTTGGCAGTCATAGTCTTCGGTTGGTTGCAGTAGGTAATAAAGGGGCAACCAATCCCATATAGAGGCTGTGACAATCCGTTACTGGTCATATTAATTGATTTTTCTTCTTCTTGGCTTATCCCTTTATAAAATTTGACTTTTCCATTGTCCATCATCTTCTGGACCATGGATATGAACTCTAGGCAATCTTGCAAGGTATACACCTAAGCAAAATGAAACTTGTAAAAATTGTTCTTAAGTTTTTTTAAACTTTTATAGTTTTAGCTAATGAGCCTTACCCTAGTGAGAGTTACCCAAACCTTCTCCATTGGGGTTTTTACCTTATTGACATTTGTTTTTAACCATCGTGCCTCTTCGAAATCAATTCATTAACTTTAGGTTTAAAGAGGTTTGGCAGAGGTAACTATGACATTGGGTCCTAAGGCATTGTCGAATTGAAAAGAGATGTTGGATTTTCTTCTTAAGGCTAAATAATTCTAAATAAAATCTCCCGCTAAGCCACCATGGTACTTGTAATAGGCATTTGCATTGTACCATTTAGGGAAGTTATTTTCATACGGCCTAATGTAAATAAGGGCCTCCAATCAGGCTTCAAAAAAGAATAAGGAATGATATCATAAAAGATATAAATTGACTAACTCTTTAGGCTTTCTAGATGGTAGCGGGTCTCTGCTGATTTTGAGTGGGATTAGCGAAAGTAGTTTATGGTGTTGCAAGAATAAAAGCTTAAAGTGCAGTAAAAAAGTATCTATTATAGGCCTAATGCATGTGGTTCTAGTAGTAAAGATAGGGTCTTTAATGGTATGGCTAGCCAATGTAATTAACAGTAAAAGTCTCTTTTTTTTCCCTAGCTCCTATCTTTTTATAGATTTAAGACTCACTGCTATCAATTTTTAGCCTTTATAGTCATCTCAATCATTTTGCCAGAGCTGATGAGATCAGTGAAATTCTTGATTGCATTCCTAATAATTTGTCATAAAAGAGTGGGAGTAAAGTGTTGCAAAAAACATTGTAGTCTTTTTCTTGGTTAATGGGGGTTGGACGTAGGAGACCTTGTCTCTCTATCTCTAGACATATTTCTTTAAGGATTTTGTGGACTTGGTCTCCATATTTTGGAGAAATAATCTACCTAGTACCTAGTCGACCATATGCTTGTATTACCGAAGAAAGCATTGGATAATTCTATCCAACATTAAATTTGGGGTCAATTTAGGTTATCGTACCACCTTAGTGCCGATGTTGACAAGCTTTCTTGAAAGTAATGGATAAGAAGCTTATCATTTTGGGCATGCACTACCATTTTCTTGGTGACATCTTGTTATGGGCTTGTGGTAACTTAGTTCTCTTATACTTTTTGAATTCAGGCATTTTTAATTTTGGTTAGATGACCAAATTTAAAACCAAACTAAGATCTTCTACATTCATAATACTGTAGAGTTTAGCCTCCTTTATGGCTTTCAGTTTTCTTTTGAGGAGCTGTAATTTCCCTTTCTCAGCCTTAACTTTAGCCTGCTTTTTATCTTTCAACTTAAGATTTTCCTCTTCATCAAGATTAAGAGCATTTGGGTCTGTGTTTTTAAGCATTTGTTTTTTGTTTTTCAACTTACATTCCTCTAGATCCCTTGGTATGAGCATTATAGTTTTTTTTTTTTTGGATTTTGCTGAATTATTTCCCTCACCATGATGATCTCCATTAAGTTTGTAATTTGTGCTTGCATTTCTTTTTGTCATTTCATCATGGCCTCTTAGGCTTACAGTGCCTTTCTTCCAACCTTTCACGCCTTGCTTACTACTCATCTACCATTATTCGTGCTTTCAATCAATGTAATATCGATGCGTTAATGATTGTTCTATCAGTTTCCTTAGGTTTGCAATTTTGTAACCTTTCATTCAAAGTATCCTCAAGTTAAAGTTTACTTGTGAATTTGTTGTATAAATTAATGTATAGGTATGTATATGTATGTATATGTGTTTATGTAAAATGGTATGTAAATTTTATGTATGATTATGGCTATAAACGTATCATGTATGTAGGATTTAATCATAGGCATCTACTGCCTGCTATTTGGAGTTGGTAGATCAATATAACAAGAAAAAATTTATTAAAATCGAAAACTAAGATATAACACAGCAAAACTTACTAAACAACATCAACAGGTTGTCTTATAAGCCGTTGATCGATCCAATAAAGCAAAAATGGAAACTAAATCTATAAAATAATACCTTAATCCATAGAAAGCCATTCTAATAGATATTGAACAATCTCAACTTCGATCTTGTACACCAAGCCTAGTTGTTGCAAACCAAAGCTATCCACATGTAAAGCCTCTAATGGTGATCCACATAGGTAACTCAGAAATCCTTCTAAAGGGAGAGACTTCTCTATGCTAAGATTTGCGCTAGCATATTAGGGTTCGAAAACCTTCTTTAAACGATCTTTTTAGGCACTAAAATCAAGAAAATTGCAAAGGAAATGATTTCTCACCAAAAACCAAAATAAGAGTGGCGTTAAAACAAAGATGCCATAGATACTCCTTGGGGAAGATGAAATGGTGCCTTTAAGGTTTCTCCTTGTGTTAGGATGGCATATGTAGGGTTTAAATACCCAAGGTTAGAATGTTTTCAAGCTTTCATTTATTTGCATTTTAGCCCCTTATTTTTAAACAATTTAAAAACCTTTCGAGTTTACTCTTTAGACAATTTAATCCTTGTCTCATTTTAATTTCATAACATCACCCTTATGTGTGTGAACCATTAGGCCTCCATCATAATAGTAGCAAGTATAAATTTACTTGGTTAAGAATAAATTATATTTACAGACTAAGATTAACATCTAGCAATGCATCACAACCACTTGATATGTAGAAAGAGTCAAATTGGTTTTGATAACCCTTCAGTGTATAATATCTTAGAGTAATTCAATCCTTCATCATATATCTCGAAATAGGCAAGAGTATGGTATAGCGTCTACCTTTGACCCATTCCATGTTGGTATGCAACCCTCATGTGCTAACTCCATAATCGCTATTGCCTTGGCCACGGTCCTCGAGTTAACATGGGCCAGGAATAATTAGGATATATCCTCTTATTTCACTTGAGGTGATATAACCAAATAAAAAGGACTTGACATAGTGCCTACCTCATTGGTCTTCTGCCTAACCAAATAAAGAGGACTTGACACATGCCTACCTTACCATCTTCCACTTAACCAAGTGAAAATGACTTGAATTGCCAATTCTATTGGTCTTCCACATAACCAAAGAGAGTGGACTTACAAAATGCCTACTTTGATCGACTTACAATGCCTATTTCAATGGACTTACACATTGTCAAATGAAGGGGACTTGACTCAAAAAACTTACTTTACCAATTTTCTATTTATTTGAGTGAAGAAGACAAAAGGAAAACTGATTTCACCAACCTTCTACTTAGTCAGATGAAGTGTAGGAAAGGACCATAAACTCCACCAGTCTTCTGCCTAACTGAATGCAGTTGACAATAGAAAATCTCTATCTGATCTTTTACCTAATTGAATGGAGCTGACTCAAAACCTACTTCACAAAGCTTCCACAGAGCTAAATGGAGAGACAACTAATTCCACTAGCCTTCTCACTAACCAAGTGAAGCTGACAAAAGAAAAAAAACCTCGCCCAACTTTTTGCATCATCAGACGAAGCTGACTCAAACTTGACTGAACTGGTCTTCTGCAAATCAAGTGAAGCAGACAAAAAAAAAGCTCTTCTTCATAAAGTATAACCTCCCTACAAGGTGCCAATATCACCGATTTTCTTCCTAACCAACTACACTAGACTTTTCTCTTTTTTTTTTCCTCTTAGCCTACCAATTGTATTAGCTTGAACTCACAGGGAAAAGAATAATATTACTTGTGGTATCATTTGCTTGGAATGATCTTTCTTTCCACTGATACCACTAAGGACGTCTTTGTTTTGAATAATTCCTTACAATGCAACATAAATACATATGCATGATACATTCATGTTAATAGGCATTCACAATATAGGATTCATCTAAATGTCCTTCATGATCCACTATGCTTTTAGTGAAACACTTATCACGACAATTCTGCTTTTATTCATCTCTTTCAAATTCTTTATGGTTTCATTACCATCTTTCTTTTTCACTCTCATTTTTTTCTTCTTACAAATAGAAATTATGCTTTCATCTTTCTTTCTTTCCACGCTTTCTAATTGGGCAACATCTTTCAAAATCATCATCGTCTATAAACATTTCAAATTTCTAACTACCATTTTCTCTCTCTATTCTCATGCCTTTTTTTCAAAAGATTTGATCGCTTTATTTAGGTAATCTCAAAGATAAGAAACTGACTCCAATTTCCTAATAGAATATTAGTCTTTCTTACCAAAATATCGAGGCATCCTATGTTTACTCCTCATTCATTTATTAATCATCAAACAAATTGACAAATAATGACACATAAAAGGATAAGCTTAAAAAAGAGTTTATTACGAATTCATTTCAACAATTGAAAATACTCATCAACCAATTATCTAAAAAAATGTTAACAATTCATAAAATGGTTTACTGAATACTTAACAAAGAAAAAAATTCAATAGGTAGGCTTTCTAAGTAATAAGATTCCACATATTTAGAGAATGAATCCGGTTTAACTTTCCCAGATACCATATGATAAATCAACTTATTTAGACATAGTATTTCTTTTGAAAACTCATTGAGACTATGTTATGTCTTTCTTTAGATGCAAACGTCATCCCAAACAAGAATAAATAATTCCTTATAGCCATATAAACCTAACACCTTAGCATTTGCATGGAATCTTACAAAACACCTTTGGCTTTTGCCGCTTGCATAAATCCACTAATGTTTGACATTTGTCTTATTCTATCTCTTTAAACACAATACTTCTTCATCTGATCTAAATTCACTAGATTTGATAACTCATTTTCATCTATCTCAATCAATAGCAATGCTCCTCTAAAGAATGTATCCTTCACCACATATGGCCTCTCTCAATTTGGAGTCCACTTGCCCTGGGCATCCTTTTAAATCAAAGAATCTTCCTAAGCATAAGCTTACCCTTGTGAAACTATCGAGGATGTAGTTTCTTATCATGTACTCTCATCATTCTCTTTCAACACATCTACCCATGATAAATAGCTCTCAACTTTTCTCTTCAATTAAGTTTAGCTATTCATACTAGGATCTGGCCCATTCAACCTCCTCTAATTTGGCTTTCATTAGTGCCCCTAATAAGGGAAATTGCCACCTTTATTGGTAGCACTGCTTCCATCCCATGGATAAAGGAAAATAAAGAAGCACCTTTAGATATATGAATTGAAGTTTGATAAGTATGCAAAGCAAATGATAGTTTCTTATGCCGATCTTTATAGGTCTTAGTCATCCTTAACACAGTCTTCTTTATATTCTTATTAGCTACTTCTATTGCCCTATTCATTTTGGGTGCTATGTTGCCGAATTATAATGCATGATTTTGAATTGTGAACACATTTCATTATCATTTTATTTTTCAAATTTAAGGCATTATCTGTAATGACTCTTTTTGGTATTCCATTTTAGCATATTATTTATCTTTTGACAAATTTGCATACCACTGATTTAGTCACATTCACTTAAGAAGTAGCTTTCACCCATTTGGTGAAGTAATCTATTACCACGAGGATAAAGCGGTGCCAATTTAAAGCCTTAAGTGTAATTGGGCCTATCATATCCATGCCTCACAACAAAAATGGCCACGGATATGTCATCACATGTAATTATGATGGAGGCAAATTAATTTTATTTGTATATAAACACTTGTGACATCAACACATATTTTATGCAGTCACCCTCTGTGGTCAACCAATAATATCCTAGCCTCATGATCTACTTGGCCATCATATGTCCACTAGGGTGTGTTCCTATATCTTTTCATGGACTGCTTCTATTTTTTTTTAGCCTTAGTGACATCTAGACACCTTAGAAGCACTTGGTCCCAACTTTTTTATACAAGACTTCACCATCAAAGATGAAATTCATGGCCTTTCTTTGAATAGTTCTTTAGTCATTTTTAGTAGCATAATCTGGATATTGTCGATCATTAACATATCGAAGAATATCATAATACCATGGTTAATAATGCTTTTTAGCCTCCACATTGTGAAAATGAGCAAGTACCTCACAAATATCAACTTAATCGGCATTACCTCAGCCCCATCAATCATCTTTATCATGGTAGGCAAAGTAACCAAAGCATCGATGATCTGATTCTCTTCCCTAAGCAAATACTGAAAATTAATCTTTTTAAACCTTTTACTAGTTCGAGAATCAGCTTCTTATTGCACCAACTTCCCATTTTGGGTTTCCTGTTCACCTTGAACTTGATGTATCACTAAAGTTAAATCACCATACACCTTCAAGAATTTCACTTTTCACTCAATAGTGGCTTGCAACCCCATAAACATGCTTTATACTCACTATTTTCTTAGTGTAATCAAAATTTAGTCTAGCAGTAAGTGGATAATGGTCTTCACTTGGGAAATCAATATCGCCCCTATTCCCTAGCCTATAGAATTAGCAATGCCATTAAAGTACATCTTCTAAGTCTCATCTTCTATCAACACCTCTTCTTCTTGAGATATGCACATCAATTTCTAATTGAAGTCAAATTCTAATGACTCATAATCTTCTATAGCTTGATTTGGTAGGAAGGTGACAAAGTACTACCTTTTTTGGCCTTTTGATTCACATACACTATATCAAACTCTGAAAGCAGCACTACCACCTTACGATCTTTCTTAGAAGAGCCAAAGCTTTCATAGGCACTTAATTGGATCTAACTTTGCAATCAACATAGTTGTGTGATAGAACATATACCACCTAAGCCTTTGTGCAACCCAAGCCAACTCATAACACATCTTATCTGCTAATGAGCAATTAACCTTATAGTCTGTAAACTTTTTACTGAGGTAATAAATCCCTGCTCTGTCTCTGTTTCATCATGTTGCCTCTGCACATAGCACATAGACCTTTCAAATACTAACAAAGTACAAGATCAATTCTTTTTTGACACTAGTAGTACCAACATAGGTGGATTAAAAAGATATTGCTTCATCTTCTCATATGCTTCCTAGCACTCATCATTCCATTTACCAAGATCTTGTTTTCATAGAAGTCAAAATATCAAATCACACTTATCCATAAGCTAGGATATAAACCGCACAATGTAGTTCAATCTCTCCAAGAAACTTTACACTTTCTTTTATGTATGAGGTGGTGGCAAGTCTTGAATAGCTTTAACCTTTGTAGGATCCACTTTTATTCTTTTTTTACTAATCGCGAAGCCTAACAATTTTCCAAAGCCAACATGAAAAGTACACTTAACCAGATTGAGCTTAAGTTAGAATCTTTTTAACCTTTCAAACAACTTTCTAAGGTTTCCAACATGTTCATTTTCTTTAGTAGGCTTGGCAATCATATCATCAACATACATTTCTATCACTTTATGCATCATGCCATGGAACTAAGTCACAATGGCTTTCTAATATGTTGCCTTAGTATTCTTTAAACCAAATGGCATCACCTTATAAGGTCAAAAATGTAGTTTTCTTAATATCCTTTGGCACCATTTTTGTCTAATGATAACTGGGAAAGCTATTTATGAAGGAAAACAAAGAATTCTTGGTTGTATTGTCAACCAGTGTTTCTCTATGGGGAAGTGGGAAATTATCCTTAGGGCTTGCCTTATTCAAGTCCCGGTAACCATGCACACATGCATACTTTTCCATCTTTCTTTAAGATAAGCATTATATTTGCCACCTATTCGGGATACTTTATCACTTATAAAAATCTAGCATCTATTTGTTTTTTCACTTCTGCTTTTATCTTTAAAAGCATCTCCAGCTTTATCCTCCTTAACTTTTGTTGCACTGGTTTACACCTAGGTTTCAACGAAAGCCTATGCACTACTATGTCGATATCCAATCCTAGCATAACCTAGCATGAGTAAGTGAATACATCTTTAAACTCTTTCAAAAGGGCAATTAATTTTTCATGAGTGGATAAGGATATTGTAGTCCTAATCTTGACTTCTCTTTTACACTCCTCTATCCTTAAATTTACTACCTCCAAAGATTCCTTATAAGGCACGATTTGTCTCTCCTATTATTTGATCAGTCTTGCTAAATCTGAGGGCAAATCATAATCTTTAGAATTTCCATTAGAACACTTTATCCCTATGAAATGGTTTATCAAAATCAATCCCTAAAGAGTCAACGCCTCTCTTTATATCTTTTATGTCAAGATACCTAACAAAGGTTTAAGCATTAAAGCTTTGGGTGCATATATATCATGACATTATAAATTAAGATATATTATGGTGTTAATAATATTTATTTATTCAAGAAATGATAATCAATCAATTTAAGAAATAGAGCATTCACAAGCAAACAAAAACATAAGGATATGAAAATGCATCTTGCTTGTTATTTATTTAATAATGACTAATAAATTAAGCCCAATACAAAAAACCCTTAAATGTTATTGAATAGAGTCTTTGTATTCATCAAAGAAAAGGCTAGTGTCATTTCAAATCTGATGATCGTAGGCACAGAATATACCCAGCTCTAAGATCTCATGCTTTGCCATTAATAGAGATATTAAAGCTCTCAACAGCGCCTTCAACAGAACTAAGACCTTTCCCATATGGCTTCTTTTGTCCTAGTCTAAATAATCCATAAAATGAAAGAAATCCCAAAGAAAAGCAAAAGTCCTTCCATCGATTTCAACTCTAGGCCCATCTTTCTTGCCATCCTTCTATCTCTAACCCTCTAGGCTAACCCTCTCTTTTGATTAGTATTTGGTTTATAACCTAACCCATTCTTCTAGATCTAATTGACCACTTTCAAGGCTTTGGTCATTCCTTGCAAATGCTTTCCTAATACTTTGGCAGCTTGGCAACCTTTTTCAATAGTCATCTTTAATCTGATCTTGGTATTTCAAGACAGATAGGGTTGAATAATCGATAGCCCTTCTGTTATATATGTGGCATTCATAAACTCAAAGGATTGAAAAAAACAATTAAGAATCTCCTCCGCATGATCTATATAAGGTGCATCAATAAACATGACAGCCTTAATGTCTTTTTTTCCACTAATGACAACCACTTTATCATCCACAATAAACTTCAACTTTTGGTGCAACGAGGAGGGAATTACCCTTACAGAATGAATCCATGGCCAACCTAACAGCTAGTTATATAATGGTGCAATGTCCATCACTTAAAACTCCATTTCAAAAGTACATGGGCTAATTCTCAAAGGAATTGTAATCATGCTAACCATTTCTCACCTAGTCTCATCAAAGACACATACAATAGTGTGATTGTTCTTAATATGTGAGGCATCAACCAACATCTTTTGCAAATTGACTAAAGGTAACACATTGAATGCAGAGCCATTATTAACCAGAGATATGTAAAGTTAGGCTCGAGAGTCGATTACACCACAAGTAAGGATTCAATCCCTCTCGTGATGCCTAATGTTTGGTACCAACTAATCACACATATATGAATTTATTTTACCTTAGTTTCAATCATATATGTTCAATCATAATCCCCTTTTTATTTCATCAAAATCAAACAAATATAAATAATAAAATGTATCCCTGAATTTTTACTAGGGCTAGCTTGAATTTATAATTGATTAAAGCAATAATCATTCAAAAAGGAAAATTTCCATAAAAATGCTTAACTCAGAAGATACTCATTTATTGACTTCAGCATTTTTTTATCAATTTTGACTCTAATTAAAAGAAATCAAAAAAATAGTACACTTAAATTAAATTGAAGAAAATCATAATTTTAAAAATAATATGAAAAATCAACTTTATTTATTTATGCTGGGACACCAAGGACCTTATAAGACACACCTTAACCTATTGACACAGTAAACATGATTTTCAAAATCAATTCCAAGGCATCCGAATACTACGAAATAGTGGATAACAAAAATGGAGAGAACCAAAATAGGGACAGATTTGACCTTTCAAGCTCTCCATATTTATTCTGGATTATTCCTATCACATAAAATCATCAAAGCAAATTCCAATGAAAGCTAACTCACATACTTTAACTTTAAAATATTCAAAAAATGCCAAAATATCATTTTGGCTATCACGTAAATTTTTTTATTAGACACTACTGCATCACACGGCATGTCCAACTTAGCTGCCTTCTAAAATTTCTTCTCGAGTTGTCTAGAATACCCGTAATACATTCTCGAAAAGCTTATTCACTCTACTTTTATCTAAAAATATAAGAAAACACATCAAAATGATTATCTTTAGCAAAAATAGTTAACAATACTGATCAAGCATTGAAACAGATCTATGCAAACAACCCATGCTATGGGATTGTATTATATTCATTTGGTTACAAAATCAAATATTTGTATAGCCTATTATGTAGCCCAATCAATGAGGAGTACGAGAAAAACACTAACAAAAATTTATAAGGCCTATAAACTAATCAAAATATATCTCTTTTACAAGACTACTGTGCTAAACATTCAAACATCCAGCTACAAGACCAAATAGGATCATGAAGCCTTTTGTTGAACTTGTAAAATACATTTCTAGACATTCAAACATCCAACAATGAGACCAAATAGGATCTATAAATTTTATATATGAGGAAAAAAATAAAGACTCCTAAGTGCTAAGACCTAGAAACATGTTTATTTTAGCGACATGCTTTAGAGTCATGTGAATGACTCATTTTTTATCACTTTTATTCATTATTATTTATTCCTAGCAAGTGCATGGCAAACCAATGCCACTCGTGTGTTGTAACCAGCACCTAAGTGAAACCAAACAATACAATTTGACTCACTGAGACAATAACTCATGACTCACATTTGAGGTTAACCAAGTTTAGACACATCTAAGCATATTTAAACACTTAAAAATATTTTTATTAGCTCCAAATCAGCTTTAATTCAATCTATTTTATTTAATATCCCCAAGCTACTCATTAAAGAGCTTATTAAACAAAACCAAACTTTGATACACCTATTGATTAAGTGAACCAAAGCTTGCCCTTAGGGATATTTTGAAAGTAGGATTTTTATTCAACCAAAACATTTTAATATGCATTTTATCAAACACATAGAATGGTAACCTATGCTTCTAACAAATAATCATCCATAAAACCTACTTTAAATCCCAAATACAAGATGGCTCAATTCATCTAAAACCAATCACGCTCATTTAATCATTAATTCTCCTCAAAATCTCATTAATTAACAATCAAACATAAGAAAACAAGCTTACATTCAATTCTATCAACATGCTTAGCAATTAAATCATGCTTTCAACCATTACAAATAAGCTTGTCATTCAATTAAGCAAAAATTTCATCTTACCTAAGTTGACTCAACTTAATTCATCCAAGTTTCATCAATTAAGCATCAATTATGCAAAGTTTGCTCAATCATACCAAGCAACAACTGTGGATGAACCTAAACGATGCTATCTTAGCTGGTTCGAAAGATTCACCTTATTCAAGAACCTAAAATTTCATCATTTAGCACTACATTCAAGTTCTAATCAACTAGATTTTAGTTCAAATCAGCTCAAAGTAGCTTATATCAACAAGATCATGTAGAATTTAATCAATTAAGCTTAAGATCCTATAAATTTAAGCTAGTCAAACTAGGTTCTTTCCATTTGTTATTTTCAAACACTGATTGAGCTTGAGAATCATGATTTCATCATCTAAACCTCAAGATTTTAGCTCAATATCAACAAAACGTAGATCAACTAAGCTTGAATCATCAAATTTTGAATAAACTAGCTTGACTAAAACTTAACTTTAAAGATCTCCTCTAGCTTAAACTAAGCTCAAACTCTCTAAACATGATTTCAAATTAAATTTCAACAATTAATTATATAATCATGTTAAGAATAACATGAAATCAAGTAAATCATAGCTCAAACCAAGATGAAAACATAAGATCATCATGAACCATCAAGGCCGAACACTATAGATCAAGGATATATCATGGCCAAAACTTATTTAAGCATGAATAAGCATTAGTTAATCATTAAAATCATGAAATTAAAATTAAATTAGAGAGAAAAAGATAGAAATTAGATCTTTTCCATGCTAGATCTTCCTTTTAAAAATGATGAGAGCTTGAGAGAAAAAAGAATATTCTAGAAATTCTAAAACTTTTTAAGTGTTTAAAAGTTATGAAATTATGGATAATCACCTTTATCTGTGGCCCTTGAAGTTGGTGATTTAAGCTTTAGTCACCTTAAGGTGACTACAACTTAATCATTAAACTCCTAACTAATTTTAGGGGAAATTACATTAGTGCCATTAATGAATAGATGAACGAAATTGGCACATTATCCTCATGTTAGAATTTGGCCAAGGCTTAGTTCCTATAACAATCTATGTAAAACTTTTTATTCCAACCAATTGACCATGATTTGTTTATGTAAAAGCATAATTGAATGTTCCATCCTAAAGTAAAAATATGTGCTAATGGTTATCTCTAAAAAAAAAAGAAATTTCCTAGACTAAGCCTCCTAAATTAAGCCTTTAAGAATTCCCAGTGTTTTAAATTCCTAAGGTCCTTTCATGACCTAGCCCCAATTACACCTTCATCACCTAAACTCCATGTTCAATTTCATTTTGGTGTAATCAATTTTGAAATTCTAGTTGTAAAACTCTTTCAATTTTGAAATCTAACTATAGGCTAAAGAGTTAACATCTGACTTCACCTACAATTGACTTTTGATTTAAACTTTTAAAACAACTCTTATTTTCATCCAAATGACTTTAATAATATTCTAATAAGTTTGAGAGACATATACTAGTCAACTTTTGGCATTTTTGGATTTTTGAGACTTAGTTTTGATTTTCCAAAATCAAACATCAACTCTTTAAATTGGACAGTGAACCTTATATAACTTATTACATTAAACTAAGCTCATTGAAACCATACAGAACCTTAATTGAACCCTTCTATCATCTATTAATCATTTGGGAAGATCTAGAACTAGAAAATTCCACTTAACCTTTAAGACTTGGAAAAAAAAGTCGATTAGGGACTTGGACAAAATAGATTGTCTACAACTAGAACCCTTAAAATAGGGTATCTACAACTGGGACCCCTTTTAACATGTTGCAACCTTGAGTAACCCAATAAATCACAACAAGCCTAGTTGGATAGGTAACTTAGCTTATCAATTGCCTCTTTATGCAACTCTCAAATTAATTAGGTGGCAACTCCCTACCTAAATACATCATATGCATTTCATCTGACCTTTGCCTCTGATGCTATGCAATCAAGTTGTACACATCTAGACAACACAACATTAGTTGAGTAAGACCTATTATTCATAATTTAAGCAATATAGGCGATAGGGACTTTAAATGACTCAACAAATCCCTATGGCTGAAACTTAGGTATCTTATTATGAATAATGGAAAGTTTCTTTATCATGCATAGCACGTGACTTGATATTGTATGAGTGATTTTTTTAATCTATCTTTTAATTTAAGGTCTCATCATATTTGCATACGTTTTATATTATCATATAAAATAAATCTACTATCATGCATTCTACTTGGATGATTATGGATTTTACTAATGTAATCTCCTCAAGCCACTGAAGAAGATTACTTTATCAATTCCTAGGTGATTACAAACAAAGTCTTAATAAGTTTTCTAGCAACCTCCTTGGCTTTTATGGTGCCTTTGCTTAGATCTCCATTTTTGGTTACAAAAATTTTCTTAACTAATCCAAATTTACACTTGTATGTAGTTTACTTACATTTATAATAAGAATCCTCTAGTTACATTACGCCTAACTCCATAACCATCTGATACATCTATAATATTTATGACTATATTTAAATAATAATTAACTTATTCTCTAGATGCCAATTTTGAATAGTCTCTTTAATTTTATCTTAATTTATTTAAGAAAAATAATTTCTTACATGATTAATTTTTATCCAAATCTTATTAGGAGAAAACCTAATCCAATTAAGATTAATCATTCAAATTAAGACATTATCCAATCTTGTCTTAAACAATTTAAGGTTTATTTAATTGGATACTTTTAGCTTGGTTATTATTAGGAGTTTTATTGGAGGTAAACCTTATAAAAAATAAGACCTTATTTACACCTAACTAGCCAACTTTTAGCTAGATTTTTCTTCTTTTTTTATTAAACTATCTTTATCTTAAATGATCATAACAAGCTTTAAAAGATAGATTCCTAGTATAAACAAAATTCCTAGATCCTAGAGATTGGCATAAAGGAAGACTTTAATCCTCCAAAGCTTGTCGCCCCCTATAGTGGCCTTCATGGGGCATCCAAACATCGAGCCACCACCAATGGTTTACTCTCACTAAACCTCTAATTTTTGCTGCAAATTCCAGCATCATATGCTTCTATTAATGCTGCAAATTAAGGTTTTAAGGAGCTAGTATAAATGCATCCATGAAGTTTTGCGTATATATGATATCCCAAATGGTGTGATTCAAAATGTTTTTGAACCAAACTCTTTTTCCTAATTTTTCAGCAATCATCATGAACTTTTCATGACTCCTACAAGGTTGGAAATCATGGAAAAATTTGCATCAAATCGCAACCAAAATTATGAAATTTTTAGGTTGCTTGAAAACTACTAAACCAAAACGATTCCTTTATAGACAATTCTCAAACATGGCTAATCAATTTAATCATCATGAAATTATTAAAAGTAGTCTTAAATATTTAAAAGATGATTAAAAAACATATTAGTAGCATGCTGCAAGTGTGACAAATTTTTTAGAAAACAATTCAAGTTAAAATCACAACATAAAGACTATTTCAAAGGAAAACTGTTTTACCCACAACTAAGTTTATGATCGATCAAGGCTAATAAAGAGGCTTTTACATCACCTGCAAGATCTAATCCTAGGCATCTAATGCTTGGTGTTAAGATTTGGTAAACGATATAACAATAAAAATTTAAGTGAAATTGAAAATTAAGAAATAACATAGTGAAACTAACCAAACAGCATCAACGGATCATGTTACAAACCTTTGATCAATCTAATTAAGTAAGAAAGGAAAAAGAATTTATAAATCATACCTTAATTCATATAAAGCCATTCTAATGGATATTGAGCAATATTCACTTTGATCTTGTACATCGAGCTTAATTGTCGTAAACCAAATTTGTCCATACATCCAGCCTCTAATGGTGATGCATATAGATGACTCAAAAATCCTTCTAAAGGGAAAAACTTCTTTATGTTGAGATCTATGCTAGTGGATTAGGTTTCTGAAACTTTCCTTAAATGATCTTTCTATGCACTAAAATCAAAAAAGGAAAAAGGAAACAATTTCTCATCGAATGTTAAAATAAGAATAGTGCAAAAACAAAGATGCCATAAATCCTCTTTAGGGAAGATGAAGGGCTTTTAGGGTTTTTTCTTATGTTAGGGATAGCATATGTAGGGTTTAAATGCCCACGGTTAGAGGTGTTTTTAAGCTTTTGCTTATTTAAACTTTAGCCCCTTAATTTTTAACAATTCAAAAAACTCTCAACTAACTTTTATTTTTTAGGCAATTTAATCCTTGTCTTATTTTAATTTCTTAAAAAAATCCTCATGTGTGTGACCCATTAGGCCTCAATCATAATAGTAATAAATATAAACACTCGATTAAGAATAATTTATATTTATAGATCAAGATTGGCATCTAGAAATGCATCATGGCCACCCAATATAGAAAAAGAGTCAAACTTGGTTTTGACAAGCCCTTTAGGTATAGTATCTTAGTCTAATCCAATCTCTTTATTGTATATCTCAAAATAGGGGTAAAAGTTTGGTACAGTGTCTGCTTTTAACCTATTCCATATTGATACACAATCTTTATGTGTTAACTCGATAATTGCTATTGCCTTGGCCAAGGTCTTTGACTTAACTTGAGCTAGGAACAACTAGGATATGTCCTTTTATTTCACTTAGGGTGATGAAACCTCTCTCAACCACTTATCCACCTTTAGTATGTTTCATATGATACTTAAAGCCACCCTTATTTGGTATTTATCTATTGTAAAACCATTCATGATGATCTATAAATATGATAATTCACATAAAAAGATGATTTGGTGTCACAAGTCTAAGGATCACTTACGTTATTGATACATAAGAGTATTTCCATAGATACTTGAGTGAAATACCAAGTGGAACTCTCATAGTAGGTCATGTTTCAATGAACTTGTTCTTATAAAAAACACCTAAATGTTATTCCTAAGTATCTCTATACTTTAACTTATGAGATAAGTTGCATGCATCATATACTTGACGGCTTAACATATACTAGTCTTTATGCATTGTCAATGCCCTATCTTGACAATGCAATGACTAAGAACAATTTTAGAAACATGACATTGATGCATAAGGATCTTATAATTATAACTCTTTACAATTCCCTTAAAAAGCTAGTGTGTTTCATGGGCTTTATCTACATAAGATTTAAATAAAATGTATTCATCTTATGGATAAAGAAATACTTTATACTATGTTAACAAATATAAAGTATGTAACATGAAATAACCAAATGCTAGTGTATTAAAAATTCAACTGATTGGCTTGCAAGGCTTATACTAACAATATATTTATAGGAATGCTTGTTTTAACAAAAGAGTGCCAAGCTTGGGAATTTCCATTAGCTTTATGGAGAATTACACATGTTGATCATATTGGAATTATATCCAAGAAAAGTCCTAACTTGCTTGTACTATTTATGAGCTTCTTCAAATAACTCATGCATAACAAGTCTATATTCCCCTACAAGGTTAATCTATCTTTTTAGGACTTTAAACCTCTTTACTATTTTTTCTTGATTCTTTCATGGTTGAATGGATTTGTTTAGTTAGGTGATCAATGTACATTTTTTATCCCACACCTAGCTTTTCATTATGACCTATATTCTCAGCTTCCTACAATGCTTTATTCCAATTTGTCTCCTTTTCTTGGTAATTTTGTATCAAGGTTCTGATGTCTTCCCTTCATTACTATAGCTGTTATCTCATGTCTCGAATGGCTGCCCTGAAGGCTTTTTTTCTTCTAGCATCTAAGATACTCTCTCTCTCTCTCTTTTTTTTAGAGTGGCTTAAAGTCACTTATTTTCTTTGATAGAAGATGTAAGTATCAACATGCCTTTTCCTTTCTCACTCAAAAACAACTTCTTTGACCTTTCTTTCCAAAACTTTGGCTTTTCATGCTCCTAACTCTCTACGAAGCTTGTTTATTTCTTCAAACACATTTCAAAAAGTCCTACTTGAGCTCTCAAAAGTATCGCTAAGCTTTATATTCTTATTTTTGTCTACCTAATCAGTATTTATTAAGTTGTATTTTTCTTCCATTTTCTTGGTGTCTTTCTCGTTGGCTTTCATCTTCATTCTTAGATAAGCAACTTCTTTCTGCAATGCTCAATTCATGTCACCCATTTTTTGGCTCCCTTATGGCTTCTTCCGTAGTTAGGTTAACTTTGGAAGACATGACTGGCTTTGATTAGATAGGTACTGAAGGAACAGCTTTGTTTGTGTTAGGTGTCGCAACATGGCCCAGATACGAATCCTGACTAGCTTGACTCAAAATGACGGGTGCACCCATTATTCTTATATTAGTCGTATATCATTATATTCTTTTATTTGGGGCCCATATCATTATTATTATTGTTTATTTTATTTTGTGCCCAGGGACTAAGTTGTCAAAATGAATCATTCACTAGACCAACTCTAAGCAATTATTACAAAACAACCATTTATTTTGGAGTTGCCATCGATCTTAATTTGGCCAGGTGAGATTTGTCACTTGCCGAAGTTCACATTTCAAGGGTTACAAACCCGTAAAAACAAACTCCGAGATCTACGCTCATACCAGAGATCGCTTGAAATAGTCTGAGATTCAATTACAACCACAAGAAAAGATTGACCTTCTTGTCATGCTCGACAATCAATACCTTATTAATCATGTATTAGCATAAATTTTGATTTTTATTCAATTTTATTATTTGATATTTAATTATAATTTCCATATATCAAAAATTAAATTTTACAAAACAAATTTATTATTTCTTAAAATTGAAATATCTTTTGTACCCTCCCAAAGAACTAAAAGAACATAAATTTTTTTTATTATTCTCTTTCATACCTTGCTAGAAAGCCAGTGGAATATGAAAGATTTTAAAAAAATCAAAATATCTTTTATACTTTACTAGAGAGCTGATAGAATACGAAAGGTTTTATTTTTTTAAAATTCAAAAAATCTTGATTTTCATTCTTAAAAGGATATCTCGCTATTAAAATAATCCGTGAACCTCTCTCATATTGTGAGAGAAATTCTATGTACTATTTTAACATTGGAGACATTACCTTAGTTTTCTAAAAATATCCAATTTTTTAAAAATATTAACAAATAACTAAAACTCAGAGACGGTCTTAAAATGATAAACCTAACCTAATATGTACTTTTGACATAAAAGTATCCCAGTAATCACATAAAACTTGGTTCTAATGCAAAATTAGAAAATGCCTCTAGAGTATACCATTGATGTAAAAATACCTAAGTTATCTTAAGGACTCGAAAATGACTATAAAATGATGAACTTATCCTAAATATGCACCATTAGCCGAAAAGCATCCTAGTGATTACCTAAGACTTGGCTCTAAAAGAAATTACCACAATACCCATAGGGTGTACCTTTAACGTATATGTATCCTGGTAATGTAAAGGCTGGAAAAGGATGATAAAATGATGAATCTATCCTAAATATGCAATTTTGGCCTAAAAGCATCCCAGTGAGTACCTAAGATTCAATTTTAGGAAAATTTACCAAAATGCTCGTAGGATATGCCTTTAACATAAAAGTATCCTAGTTATCATAAGGACTCAACAATGATGATAAAAGGATGAACCTATCCTAATTATGTACCATTGGTCAAAAAGGATCAAGTGATTACTGTAGCCACCTCATTTTGTCCGACCCACTTTTGGCACCGCAAGACTCAATTGAAAGATGATAAAATCAAAAATAAAAATAAAAACTGGGAGATGATTGTAGGGTGCCATGTCACCAGGCACCATTAGGGGACACAAGCCAAGCAAAAAAGTTTTTTTGGGAAGGTCTGAAATGCCTATGGGTCGTATTAAAGTAAAATATAAAAATAAGGTATCAAAGGTTATTTTTCATGCGTCACTAGAGTCATTCAAATGAGCACATGGATTAATTTCCCATTGTTTGTGACCAAGTTAAGGAAAATTAGGAAGCCATATGTACGTGCAAGTTATATTGGTGTACAAGCATTGATGCGAGGCTTTACATCATGACAAACTTGAATTTTCACATGTAGTATCGATGCAAGAAGGTTTTGTATTGAGATCTAAGATGTTGTATCGATACCTAGCATGTTTGTGTCGATACAGACCTTGGTAGCAGCTAAACTGGTGATTTTTAGCAAAATGTATCAAATGCAAGCATGAGTATCAATACAAATCCATGGAGTTTCAATACAAACCTCTAAGTCTAGAGATTGAAAACATTTTTTGCTCTTAGTATCGATACATAGCTCATTGTATCGATATTCTCGATACACCAAGGCAATACGATACTCTTGATACACCAAGGTATTTTTGCTTAGTTTAAGCCATTTTTCAACCTTCAAAAACTAATTTAAACATGTTTTTGCAACAAAGAACTATCATAAATCATTGCAAACCTCAACTATGGGCTCATTAACAGATTCAAACAAATTTTTGGAGCCCTAACAATCAATGACAATGGTCACTTTCATAAGATATATTGTTGTAAGAGGGTATGGCAGGCATATCTCTAGTTGTAGGCTGTCATAGCCTTTCTGCCTCATTGCTTAGCATAGCAGAACCAATGGGAAGAGCGTCAGCTGAGCATGGTAGCTGGAGATGTCTCCTGGTGCAGGAGGGAAAGATAAAAAATAACCGTATTTATCTTCTAAAAGTAGAGGTTGAGCATTGAATGGAGGACTCTCAACTATCTAAAAGAAAAAGAGACCTTCAGCCATTTTCAAAAAACTTTCCAACAATCTCAAAAGACTCCATGCATTCCCAAAAATCTTTCAGCAACTCTAGTTCCACAAACTCACTAAAAACATTATACCATTGCCTTTCACCCTCAACCAACCTTCATTCTTGTAGCTCCCTAAAACCACTACTAAAATACCTTCAAAAACTCAACCTTTCACATATTTTCATCCTTGAAACACTCCATGAGCAACCATATTATCAGAAAGCTTCTTCCTTTCACCTTTTTTTTGGCTAAATAATAGCAAAAAAGGGAAGAAACTAAGCTTAAAGTCATTACTTTAAAAAAGAAAGAAAGTTCAATCTTTTGCTTGTATATTTTCTACCATGTTCTATACATTTTTTGTTTTGATCATCCATTTTATTCTAATGAGCCTTTTATGTTGCCATGACCCTCTTAAGACTCTCATGCATCATCATTGCCTTATTTGTAGTGGTTTTAGGATTTTGATGACCCTCTTGACACCTTGATGTTATTTGGATATATAAACTCACCATACTTTATTTTTATCATTGCACAGCCTTTGTTCATGCATCTTTTGCCATGTTCCTTCAATATTCACATATCCATCTCATTTAAATGGTCACCTTAACATGTCTTATGTATGTTCATACATTTTCTTGTGTTTTAAGGAGTTTGATGAAATAAAAATGTTGTCTTGACAACTCTAGCATCCATTCCTTTGTTTAAACATGTTCATATCACCTCCATGCACCCTATTTGTTATCTTCTTGCATTTTTATCACCTATTTTCATGTTAAAATCTCATCTTTGTATGTCTGCATGTTTAATCCATGTTTATCTTTGTATGTGCTGTATTTTGTTCATGATATCTCCAATAAAAGGCTTGCTTGCTTTTTAAAACCTGATTTTAGAAAAATCCCTAAGTTAAGTTCATGCTACATCCAATAGATGAAGAATAGCATGGACTTAATATTTTCATAAAGTTGGCCTTCCAATCTAGGGGGTAGATCAACATTTCAGCTCTAGATTCATATGAAACAAGTTCATTTTTCAAAAAATAAGATCCTTTTTAATATTAAACCTTGATCTTGAGTCCCATGTTCCTTTTAATGACCCAGTCAATGAGTTGTTCCATCATCCTAAACTATTAAGGGATTATGGAATGAACTTGTAAAGCCTATGTTACTTTTTGTCATGAACATTCGGACATACTAGACCCGAGTCTATCTTCAAAAAAATTAGAATATCAAATAATCCCCCTATTTTTCTTTGGCAGCATTGCAGTCTGGATTTGAAAAATCATTTTCAAACCATAAAATGTTTTCTTAGATTTTTCTAATATCATTCCCCTAAGGGGCATTGAAATAGTATCTTAGTTGCCCTCGGATCATCCCAGATGAGGGAGTTATGATTTTTTGAACCATTGCTGTCTGAAACCCTTGGAATTGATGTATAATATTCTGTTTGAGCCATTTTGGTCCATCCAATGATCTTTATGAATTTGTTAAATATTTTCTTAAAAAGTTCACAAAATTCCCTTTCCAGAAATGTATTATTCATGATCTAATGATTCCTGACAAGCTTGGAACGATCTTCCAAAGTCCATCATGCCTTTTCCTTGTACATACTGCTAATGTCAAGATAGGCTTAACTTCAAAAATTAATTCTACCTAGAAAGTGATTTTCTAGGATTTTTAGAATATTTTTACATTAAACCTTATCTATTTACCTTTCTAATGGTACCTTATTTACCTTATGAAGCCTTCAAATGCACCCAAAAAAATTTAGGAATAAAGATGACACAATATTGTCTCATTCTTTCAACTTAATTTTGAATCTCCTTTTATCGAGACGTTCGAATTTCTCAAAATGCTGCCACTTTGTTCCCCTACAACACCAGCCCCTTTGACTTGGATCAAAGCTAAAAGTACAAAAATATAAAAAAAGATTTCATATTAAAATTTTTGCTAGTGGAGATACTCTAACTCTATTGCTTTAAAGGGACATTCTAACCCCATTTTTAATTAAAAATTTAAATTTTCTCTTTATTCCTAAATGTTTTCCTAACTCTATCTTTGGGGATATTCCAACTCCACTACTTCAAAGGGATACTCGAACCTCGTTTTTAATTAAAGATTTAAATTTTCTTTTTATTCCCAAATATTTTCCTAACTCTATCTTTGGGGATACTTCAATGCCACCTCTCTGAAGGGATACTCTAACTCCGCTTAACCTCGAAAAATAAAAAATTTTCTCTTTTTTGGCTGCCTCAAATTGCTTTGATTAAAATAAATTTTGTCCCTCAAATCACCACTGAATTTGAACCTATCTCTAAAATTGTCATCTCGATTATTCTTCAAATAATCAAAGGCAATTATGAGATACATTTTGATCATCCCTCTTTTTTCATGTTCTTTTGTTTGTGGTTACTTATTTATGATATTATTATATTTCTGTTTTTTTGTCTTACTAACACTTTTCCTTTTGCAATGATTATCGTGCATTCATGTTTAAATTTTTTTCAATAAAATTTACAAGGCAATGTTCTGTGCTGGTATCTCTCTAGTGCCTAATATGAAACATCCAACTTTTTAAATATGATCTGGACATTGTTTTCATAAAAATCACCATATTCCTCACATCTTCAAGGCACATAGGTGATCTAATTTTCTTTAAAAATGTAGATTTGTATTTTCCATAAAAGCTTTGGGCATTTAAGAGGATTATACCTAAATAAAGACTAAATGGAATCAATTTAACCGAGACCAAAGTGAGACATAGTTAGAAGGTACTAATTTTAAGCATCATTGGGATACTAATCCTTCCCCACTTGTAACCAACTTCCAAACCCAACAATGAATCTCTAAGCTTTGTAGCCCTTGAAATCAATGTTCGGAGTTTCGTAACTCAAAATATTGTTTTCAATAGGCATCAAGTCTGCCTAGCCCGAAATGATCGGTGGTGATTCCAAGTTTATGGCCACATCATAGTGGTCATAAAAACTAGTTGGATGAGCAATTCACCCGGCATTCTCTTCCCTCTCTTTCCCATTATTATGCCTAAATCAAATCAGGATCATGGGATAACTCAAAGGCTCAATGACAACCAACCATCATTTATTTTTAAGTTGAGCATGCCATGCCCTTCAGATCATCCAAAGTTTTAAAGGCGAGGCATGTGGTCATAGCTTGGTGGCTCGCTAGGGATCAAATCTAGAGAGTTAGGCCTATAACTAGCTATTGTTCACTCGGTTCTTGGTTTTTTTATCTCCACAATTGTTTAGATATAACTCTTTTTTATTTTTGCCTACTAATCTTTATTGTTTATGTTTTTGTCCTATGATTGTTAGGGATTATTTATGCCCCATTAATGTTGATTTAAATAAATATAGCAATATGGGCCTACTAATTGAACCCGTTCTACTAAACCCACGATGGGCCTAGGATCAGCATGCCTTGGCTGTCCTTATTGGACGGAAAAGCGATTCGAACACCAAAATTGGTGTCACTTAAACCCATAAAGTGAACCCTATGAGCTAAACCATTCAAACCATACTTGATGCTGCTAGAATAACTCGAAGAGTAGGATCACTTGAGGAAACATTTCTTACCTTTACTCCTATAAACCATAGTTATGTGGGTGATGATAGGTGAACATTGTCATCCGTGTTTATCATTTTTATTAAAATGATCATTCCTTTGGGATATGCCATTATGTTTGATGGCAAATCCTCTTTAATAAATGGGTAAGGAAAAGCAAATGCCATTACCCATAATGCCATCTTAAAATGGTTATATCTGACTGAATTAACCCATCATGCTACCCGAACGATGGCTTAGCATGTACTTAACATAGATGGTGATGAACGAATGTCACTATTTAAGCTGTCAGTCTTAGTCCTCGTGAGGTATCATGTCATTTCATAAAGATAAAAGTTTCATGCAGATACGCTGATATACAGCTCGTTTAATACCTCAACATTCAAGATTATCATGTCTACCCCTAGGCATCATACCACCTATTCTCGGGGTAAATTTTGTGATATGCTTCTATTGCTATTCCTTATTTTCTTTATCTTTTGTCTATTATTTCATATTGGTTACTAACTTGTTCCCTTTTTGCTTTTCTTTTTCACCATGCATCATTTCATCATAATCACCATCACCATGGAACAATTGGTCAATGGTTCAGTGTTCATTAAGGGGTGTCTGTGATGGAGCAACAGTCCACTTTAGAGCTAAAGCCCTCTGAAAAAGTCCGAGCATGGTCAGAATGCCAACATTGTGAAGATGGAGACATTTTTAAACTAGGGTATGTCTTAATAGTGCATGAAAGGGTTAAGATAGGGTACCATCAAAATGATTAGCAAGATTTAAGGATTATATGGACCAATTGGGACAATACTAAAAGGGAATTATTCACTAAGAGATACAGAGATATTGTTCTTTTGCTTCAAGTTTTTTGGATGTCGGTTTATTACAAGTAGCCTTTCAATTTTGGAATCCAACATACCAGTGTTTCACTTATTTGGTTCTCCACCTTGATGAATATATTGCATTACTCAACATTGAGAGGGCAAAGGTCAATAGAATATACTACAAAGCATTGAACCCTCTAACTTTCAAGAAAAGATTAGCTCAAATCCTTGAGGCAATGGAGTCTTAGATTGAAAGTCATATCAAAATGAAGGGGAACAGTGAATGCATCTTATGGGGCTAGTTTGAAAGAAGCAATGGCAAGTATAATTGATATCCGAAAAATCTAAGATATCTACACTTTGGCAATATATGGTTTGGATATATTCCTAAAGACATTAGGCCATGTTGAAGCTATGATAACAAATGTCTTTTTATCATTTATGCTATAACGTCAATCTCGCACTACCATCATTACCAAAACTATTCGAGCTTTTAATTTTTGTAAGAAAATAGGTTTGGGCTGATTCATCATATGTTCACAGCTCTTTCACATTTGGCTTGTCAATCACTTTAGCCTAGAAGAAAGTAAGATTTCATACTACTTCTTACCTAACTTTAGCCTTATCTCCAAGGTACTTGAAACCCTCAAAACTAGCTACACCCTTCTTTTAGTCCTTCGATAATTCTAGTGCTATTAATTCATCCCTGTCATCCAAGACTTAGAGTTGTAGGATTTCAACATGGTGAGCCTGACCACAAGATGAACGTCCAGCTAGCCTTTCATGTATGGAAACAAACCTGCTACATCAAAAGATATTGGAAAGGGAGTAGTATGACCCCAAGATATGATGAATGGAAGATCCATCACATTAATGATGTCATAACCTTATCTAGTGTTGGGACATTATAAATACTAGTTGATGAATTTCTGTCTAAAGTTAAATTGTTCAATGGAGAGTTCAAACAAGAAAAGATGACCTTTACCAAGGAGGTTACTCGATTAAAGGAGGAAAATAGTCAATTGAAAATAGACCTCTACCTCGGGGATAGTGAGATGAACAGGGCTGTCAAGGAGAAAAACCACCTCAAAGAGGACTTCGAGAGGTTGAAAAAAGACTACATGGCCCTTAACAAAGTAAGCAAGTTTAGAAGACTTGGAAAGTCATCGATCAAGTAGAGGATAAAAATTACTACTCTCAAAAAAGAACTACACCAATGGAGAGAAGCTCCTAGGGTCAATAAGGAAAAGCTTATTAGAACCCAGGCTCTTGCATCAACTTATCGAAGGATAAATGAACAGTTAATAGCTCGAGTTCGAGATTTGAGAGAAAACTAGGTCAAAAATAGAGTTCTAACATTTAGAATTCAAGATTTAAAGCATTCTCCTCAAGCTTGCCAAGATCACGTTAATGCACTGGTGAGAGCCTTCGAACAGCAAGAGAAAGAATGGCTTCAAGTGGTTGATCACACATACCAAAACTATTAGGACCATCATCACTATCTCATAGAGCAGATTCAAGTAGCTCAGTTGGAGGCCGAGAACAAGATGGATGTGGCTTGACCCCTGACATGTGATATCTTACCATTTAGAGCCTATGAGTAAGATTTGTTGTATTTCTTGAACCACGTAATCAGGCAATGTAACTGTGTCAAGCATTTTTTAATGTAATCATATGTAATCGAGATGTTTTTTTGCTTTAATGCAAGACATTATTGATGAAGCTGCCCCTTAATCTGATTCTCCCTTTGCATTTATATGACTAACCTAATTTTTTCATAGTTTTATTCATTCATTTATCTTTATGATTTTATTCATTCATTTATCTTCATGATCACATTTCACTCTCATTGCATCAAACATATGCATGAACTTATCATAAAGGCCTAATCCAAAAATAATTTAAACTGAAGGTGATCTAAAACACAGAGCTTATAGTTAACCATTGGTACAACACTCATAATCATCGAAAAGTGATGGAAAACAATCACCAAGCCTCCATTGAAAGACTCAAGCTCATGCATAGATAGTCTTAAGAATAATCACTCTATAAGAATGAGGAACTCCAAGCTCATATTGCCGAACTAATTAAACTGTTGTCTGATGCTTAAAAGAAAGAGGGTAGACAAGCACAGTCAAGGCGAAAAAAGATCCAGCCAATCTTAAAAGCAATTTAAATGGTGGTACTAAAGCCACCAATGCTCAGTAAAGGGCATTGCATGGGCAGAATCCTCTGACAGTAAACATCCCACTAACTCAGACATTCATTTACATCAATCTTGCAATAGCATCCCATTTGATTCAAGGATTTCAAGGTATAGGCTCTTCATCGACAAAGCTTATAGTCCTAGACCTCGATGGGCAAATAGAGTAAGAGAAAGCAAAGAGGTCCTCAGAAAATGATGAGGACTTAGACAACTATCACTCACTAGAGAAGCACCTTCAAGCTATTGAAAGAACTAACAAATTTGGATCATAGACACAAAATCATTAGGGTTAGTTTCGAGTCTCATTATCCCACCCAAGTTTAAAGTGCCTAATTTTGAAACATATAATGGGACTACTGACCCTACTACCCATATTTGCATGTACTATCATAAAATGGTAGGGTATGAAAAGAACGAGAAGCTATTGAACCATTACTTCCAAGATAGTCT